>JAOYMO020000007.1:83404-112912 GCA_025802455.2 Iodosphaeria phyllophila | reverse complement strand
TCAACTCTTCAACCCTACGCGCCGTCAAACAAACTAGCAAGTTTGGCATCCCCACAAAATACTTATATCAGGAATTGCAGGCTCTCCTCACGTTTTCAAGCGTAATGAACCGAGAATGTCGCGAGCTTTTCGTAGGGTATGACGGTTGGTATGAAGACAGCGAGAACATATATGCGGCGATGGAGTTTGTTCCGTATGGGGACCTACAACAGCGTGTGGAGGAGCAGCGATTCCCAGAGAATGAAGCGGTTGTGATCATTGAGCAGTTGGTCAGAGCATTACAATTCATGCACTCGCAAAGCTTTATGCATCGCGATCTGAAGCCAGCAGTACGTATATTATATGTCCGCTCCCTAAGCCTTCGCTAAGGAACTAACACAAGACTGCAATACAGAACATTCTCGTTGCAAATCCAGGTCCTCAATGGAAAGTGAAGCTATCGGACTTTGGAATAAGTAAGAACATAGAGGTAGGGAAGATCAATCATTTGTCAACAGATTTGAATTGCTTTCAACCTTTAAAGCCCAACCATGAGACGGTTAACTTATATATGTTCCCTCCTCCTTCAGAACCCGGCAACCTGTACTGCTCAAATTGGCACGGCATCATATATGGCTCCTGAGGTGATCGATCGGAAGGGCGAATATACGGCTGCCATCGACGTTTGGTCATTGGGGGCAGTGGCGTTCTGCTTGCAATCGGGACGTCCACCGTTCGACGGACTGATCGATCTGGTAGATTTTGCCAGAGGCCACAAGTCTCTTCCACTGGACGCAATTCGATCCTCCAGTTCCGGTTTCATCATGTTCATTCTTAATACGATGGAGAGAATGCCTCACCGCAGGTTCACAATCGATGAAGTGTCAAAGCATTGCTGGCTGCAACCAAAAGGCACTGCAAAATTTGTGAATCCCGGGTAGGTCGTTTCATATCGAATTATATCGAGTTGCACCCCAAAGAGTTATCTAACAGTTTAGAAGTTCCTCTGGTTCTGCTTCGGCCCACACACATGGCTTGGATAGACCGGCATCTGCATCTTGGGATACCGACACTGGATTAGGATCCGATACCCGGGTTCTACCATCGAATAGAACGGCAAATCGTCAGCCGACTCTATCTTCTCCGCAGCCACGAGTCTCACCAGGCTCTATGATCGAACTTGGCAGCCCTAGAAATCGCAAGTCTTACTTGTTCCAAGGCTGTTCTGTTGGCGCAGCCGTGCCCCCATCCGCGACCAACGAGCCAATTTGCGAACCGAACTTTCCCCATATAGCTCATAACACTCCACAGAATGTGAAAGATACCAACAGAAGACGTTCAACTGGTGGTAACGACACTAGCCGGAGGTGGTCGGCCGACCTGACCATGAAACAGCAGACTCATCCCCATACGGTGCCTCAAAAATCGTGTAGCGAGCGTCCCTCAACCTTCAACAGTTCATCCGCGTCATGGCTATTCCCAGGCCTAGAGCCAGAAAAGACAGACCAGCTTACAAGAAAGAACAAGCGCATTCATGATCTCAACCTGAACAACAAAAATGTGAAACCTCCCCGGGGCCGCCACTCTCGTGAACCAGGGCTGAAAAGCCAGACTCAACGTTTTGACTCAGTGGTTCAACCACTTGTCGATACTCCCAACCAAAGAAGGCCTCTTGAACCAAGGAAAACAAAAGCGCCTAGAGAGCCCGCTACTTCCACAACAGAGACTCCCTGTTTCCATGCAGTGGTTGCCCTACATCGGCTGATAGATTATGAGCGCTGGGCACAGAAACATCGTTAAAACGGTCTGGAATGCCACGATTGTTTTCGCATGCTCAAGGCTTGTGATCAGCTGTACCAAAATACGTTGCCAATGATATAGTGTAGCCTTGGGTCGAACAGTTGCCAGGAAGATGCACGAGACTGATTACTCCAATGCAGGTTCTTACTGGGAGCGCAGTATTGGAGGAAGAGGTGGTCATAACCTAGAGAGATTATCTACATTACTCATTCTAGGCCAAAAAGAAGAAAACACGTAGCCCAATAGTGATCAACAGCTTGAAAGTTCCAAATTTGTCCCAGTTCCTTGAATTTCGCACGTACCAGCAAATGATAGGGAGGCTGGTTATCCAGAAACCTTAGTTGATTGCTTAGCAAGACCAGTATTATATTTTGATTTCGTTGAGCGCGGTCAACACATTTTGGATGAAATTGACCCCGGTCGCGATCTCTGCTTCTTCCTCATGTTGGCCCCTCGCCTCACCCTCCTCATCAGCATCATCCAAGCACATCAAGCACGTTAACACAACATCAGCATAGCGATTGCCCATGCGTCGCGGTAACTCGTCTTGCGCAACCTCGACACAATACTCCCTGAAATGTATACATGCCATTTCCGTGCTCAAACCATCCCCTTGGCGACTTTTAAGCCAATGTTGATATTGCCAGAGTCGGGTGCTGGGCTCCGGGCATGATAATGAACCCCCATTTTCCGCAACAGAAGAATACTGAACGAACGATTCCCATAGCCCGACTTCCAGGAGTAATACGCCGAGGCTATACACGTCATGCTGCATGCAGTATGCCGTGGCCGGGGAAGCGCCCTGTCGCGAAGGGTGTTGGTAAACATTTTGATTCCACTCGGCGTCACCGCGTAGCATGGTGTTCCCGTTTACCAGACGCATTCGGCCAAAGCCGACAAGGAATGTATGACTTCTGTCTTGATGCTTTTGGCCATCGTCGCTGAGAAGAGAGGAGCCAGAGGACGAAAGCGACTCGAACACAAGAACAGACTCGGGCCGGATGTTCTTGTGCACAAAATTAAATGTGTGCACGTAACTGACAGATTTGGCGAGTTCTATGGCGATTGCAAGTCGGCGACTCAGCGATATCGCTGGGGCAGGTGTGTTCCCACTTTTGGTGCTGTTACTTTGCAGAAGAAACTGCCGCAAGGACTGCAAAGTCTCCATATTCTCGGGCGTCCTGAAGACAAAGTCGAACGTGGTGGGTTTTCCATGAGCACCAGGCCTCTGCATGACCCCCTTACAGTTTAAGAGTCCAAATGCTAAGGGGTCTGCCTGTGTTAGCTTACGAGCTAGCACGCGCATATCTTGCGATGCATCATCACATCCTTCGGGGCCGACGATCGAATCAATGATGTACCACGGCGCCGAGGATTTGTTGCGAGGCCGCGCTGCTTTGGCACTTGAATAGTGGATGACTCTCGTTTCGAAGTCGACCAAAGGTAGCATAGTAGAGATGTGTTTATGTGGAACGGGACGCAAGGCGTCTCGAAGTCCGGATGCGGCGGAGAAGGGGGCCTGGATCGCGTTCACACTACCATCTCTCCCGCGACGACCACATCTCCCTTCAGGCGATGAGGAGTTGATCTCCGGAATCATTGTTCTCTGCTGCTCTTCTGCAGCCCTTTCCAATTCCCTATCCACCTCCGGGCTCGACAGTCGCATGATTAGATACCATGATGGATCGAAACGTCTTTGCCAAGCCTCAACCTCAGCAATGGTCTTGTCGATTTCGTCTTTCATGAGTAGGTACTTTGGCTTTTTGACCATGATATGATAGCGACGTCTAAAGAAGCCTACATGCCAACTTCTGCTATTGCTACTCCCGCGGGACTTCTCATCGGTTTCTTCCATTTGCAGAACGCTGTTAACATTCCGTATGACCTCCGCAAGCTTGTCGGCAAGTACACGAAACAACTGGTCCAGAACACGACGGTGGTCTGGGTCTAGGGGGATGCGCTCCACGAAGACCATCTGAAGCCGCGTAGTGTGCCATGCGTTCTCAACAATAATCACACGATCCTTTACTTCTTGCTCTGATTCTTTCCAGGTCTGGCAACATTGTACCAAAAGTTTACCAACACTAGGTTTATTGCATGTTAGTAAGGATCGCCGAAAATTGTTCAGCGCTTTTCTCCTGTTTCGTTATTGTTCTTCTGGTTGTTGCTGGAAAATGGCCTGTGTTCCGTGGCTCAGAACAACAGTGGGCTAATACCAGTCGGTGAACGATCTGCTACGGCTGACAAAGAGGAACGCAATCAAGAACAGGAAACGGCAATCACCTACTCAATCACTGACTGGATACCAGAAATAACGACGAGAGGATCCATGGGTAGTATCGCAAACTCAAGAACTGCCCAAGAAAGAATGAGGCAGCAGGATACCGATAGGTCAGGTTTAGGTTTTCAATATTTTCACCAAAAGAGATCGCAGGCTGCGCTCGAATTATCGATAGAAATTTGTGAGTGACAACTGAGGACGACGGGGATAGTGATATTTTGCGACTGCTGCCTAGGGTTAGATCCTCAGGTCGCCGCAACACAACCTCGCAAAGTGAACTACTGTGTATCCCCCTCCTAGCTTGATACGCTCCGATTTTTAACGTATCATATTCCGACAACCAAACAAGTGGCTTGAGGCTCAGCACAGCATCCGCTCGAGCTGAAAAACGCAAGTTGCAACAATCACACGACTGATAGTCGACAACCCCGCGCTTCCAGAATTGCACTTTGTGTCTGCCCATACGGAGTATTATATCCTGTTGTGTAAATGCAGATTTGCGCTCGTATCTTCTCCCCATGATGGACTAGTGAGATCTGTAACTCCGGTGGGTGCATGAACACAAACAATACCACGTCCTGTGTGGCTTTATTGTATAGATGCAGCGTCTCCAAGTCCCCGCGTCAAACACCTCACTCATACTGTTCTCAGGCTGGCTCAGAAGCACTCAATGGCGCGGCGTCCCTCACGGACACTGTTGTACAGTATTCCAGCAAAGCCGATTTGGCGGTCCCAGGTGCTCCTCTGCCGGCATTATTGGCCATAATGGTGCGGAACACGGCCGGCAGCTCTTAAGTGGGGGACGTCCGGTCCGGTCCGGTCCGGTCCGGTCCCAGGAGCTGGGTCTGATTGTTTATGCGGAAGCAGGAGAGAACGGAGAAATGGAAAGTAGGGTACACCGAAAGAGCGAATTGAAGATAGATGTTAGGTCATCACAAGCAAGTTATTCCCCCTAAGGGAGGGGATCGATGTTGGGTCACCACGACTAAGCGAGAGCCAAGCTTCATAATGAGGGATTGCTGGTTCTTGAGATATGTTGCTCGAATTTGGAGCTGACAAAGTTATCTGCATGCTGTGAAAGACCATTGAGCAAAGCTGGAGAATTCAGCTTCATCGCAATACGGGTATAGTAGTAATAAACTATAGTAATAGAACAGTGATAATAAATATATGCCCACCCCCACTCAAACCCCCTTCTTCCCAATATGGAAGCTCTCCGGGCAGAATCCGGGATGGTCTTGAAGCTGAGACGAGGCACCTGACGATAGGGATGGCTCCTGGTCGAAACCCTGTCAGCGATCCAAATGGCATGTGACAGGCAACCTCGGTGCCCGTCCGCCCGCCTCCACCACCGCGGCAAAGCCCCGCGTCGCGCATCGGGAATGCAGGTCCGAGGAAAGTGCCCTTGGTAACAGAGTGAGATTCCCGAACTCATGACGAGAGAACGGACCCGTGATCGACTTCTGAGGGCCGTCTAGAATCATGAGAAACACCGATTTTCTCACTATAGAAAGGGATCTATCTCTCTCGCGACCTTTCAAGAGCCTAGATCCTGCATGCGTTGCAATAAAAACAGTGTGAGTTCCGCGCCAATTCGCGCAGACCAGACTGATCGATGGTTGGGATTCCGCGCTGAAAACCGCTGCATCCTGCCCTGCTTGCTGTCCCTGCATTTCGCCGTCCCGTGGACTTGTTGTTGGCCGAGCAGGATTTCCTTGATGGCAGCTTTGGTGAGTTTCGGTCTACATTTTCGAACTCTGTCTGTTCGCTTCCATGTTGCATTCATCCTTCATATTCACGAGTCTTTGCACCCCCTCCCTTTCCAAAGATGGAAGCTCTAGTTTTGCTTCTCTCCTGTGGTGCGGTGGTGGTGCTGGCTTGTCGTCGTGCGGGTCGAGCCATCGATCGGTAAAACTGATGCACGAGCGGCGCCGCCGGCTTTTACGTCACGGTATCGGCTTGCTTGCTTGCGAGCATAAGCAAGAAAGCTGAGGGTTGAGTTCAATTTCCAAGCAAGTAAACGACGTGACAGCTTCCACATCACATGCACGGGCACACCATTTGTATCAATTCTATCATCATGATTCATTAATCGCTCCCGTCTCTTCCCATTTGAGTTCCGCAGTATTTCGTAATTGCTTGGTTGAAATGAGTACCGTCTCTACAACGTACCGCGCGCAGCCGCAGACGTAGTAAAGGAGCGAGTCACTGGCGGATTAGATTTGCTGAGACAAGCCGCGCTGTGGTGCACACTCGGCGCCATCGATCATATCAGGACACTCCCTGGCTCTCGCACATGTCGTCGACTCCCAAGGCGACCCCCGCGGGGATGACGGCCGAGGGGTCGCTGCCGCCGTCTGCGGTGGATGAGGGTTCTGCAGGTGGATATTACGGGTCTACGCCTGCGACCTTTGCGACCTTCTCGTCGTCATCGACGGCGCCGACTCCTAAGACGACGGCTGCATCGGCGGCGAAACGACGGTCTACGATTCTAGTGCATCAGAAGAGCCCACTGCTTCTGGCAACGCCGCCGCAAATTACGCGCGCCCTAGCGTATAGCCACCCCTTTCTCTTGCCGCTGAACAAGCTCGCGGGTCTGCTAAGTTGGACGACGGGCAGTCCACTGGAAAGCTGCCTGCTGGTAGCGCTGTTCTGGGCAGCGGTGCAGTATGGCGATGTGGTTGTGCGGTGGGCGGGGCCCATTACCGTTGTCCTGGGGATTATCGTCGGCATGTACGCGCGACGGTTCAGCCCGCTGTCGAGTAGTGGATGGGTGAAGAGTATGGGGGATAGCGAGAGCAAGAAGAACAAGACGACGATGAATAACAAAAGCAAGAAAACCGACGGGACTAATGCTAATGGCGGGATCACGTTGGAAACTAATGACAAGAAAGCAACCAAAAATGCTGCCGGTAGTAGTACTAGTAATCACAAGCACCAGCACCAGCATAAGTCTAGCGAAATAAACACCGGTACACGGCACCAGAAGACGTTGGATGAGATGGTGGAGACGCTCAAAGTGTTCACGACGCGCTGTAACATGCTGCTGGAGCCTTTACTCGAGATGACCGACTTCCTCAGCACCCAGCGCACCCCAACCAGCGCTACTGTCCGGCCCGCCCTCATGACCTTGCTTGTCCGCATTGTTGTCGTTACCCCGGTCTGGATCATGCTCACTCTACCCCCTTTGCGCATTATCACGACCAAGCGCGTGGTCCTCGTCTTCGGCACCATAGTACTGACCTGGCACTCCCGCGCTTGCCGATGCGCGCGAACCACACTCTGGCGGAGCGCCATGATCCGTAGGCTGGCAGGCTGGATCACCGGCCTCGACTTCGGAGGCTCTACACAAGCTGCCAAGAACAAAAAGATCAGTGGCGATAGTAAGACTAAAGCCAATGACAATAACAAGAAGCTTGCTACTGCCGCCAATACGTTCTCGAGCCAGCAGCATACGGGCGTGCGCTTCACGTTCATCATCTACGAGAACCAGCGGCGGTGGGTCGGCCTGGGTTGGACCAACTCGCTTTTTGGCTACGAGCGCCCTGCTTGGACCGATGAGCACAACAACGCCGTGCCGCCCCGCGACCAGTTCGAGTTGCCCGAGGTTGAGGACGGCCATGGGCGCTGGCGCTGGGTGAAGGGCAGTCGGTGGAGGATCGATGGTGTTGGAGGTCACGTGACTGAGGGTGATGGGGATCAGGCGCGGAACGGCTGGATCTTCTACGACAATAAGGTATGTCCATGTGCATGTGCAGTCGATATTGATAGCAACGTATACTGATACTGATACATTGTCACAGTGGCAAAATGGCCGACGCGGTCAAGATGGCTGGGGCCGTTGGACAAGACGTCGGAAATGGTACCGCGACGCCGAGCTAGTCGAGGTAGGCACCGGCGATGAGGACGATGAGGAAAATGAAGTGGAGGATCGACAAGACGATCAAGAAGAAAACGGAGGCAGAGACCAAAAACAGAAAAACGAAAGAAAAGCAAGAAAAGAGTCGACCGACAGGTCAAGAACGAGCACCTCGTCCTTATCCCTGCAACAACAGCAACAACGACCGCACAAGTCCGCCTCCTCCACGACCTCCTCCCGCTCCACCCCCGGCCCCACCAGCTCCATCCTTTCCCTCACCGCCGTCTCCCCAGCCCCGGCCCTCTGCTCCTCTACTGACGAGGCTGGCCATGGCGACTTCTACTTCCGAGACAACGACACCCTCGTCACGTCCACCTCCGACTCCATCAGCGTCCTATCCGCGCGCTCCGCATCCTCGCACCGCGGCCAAGGTTCCCAGAAACATCACCAATCCCCTTCTCAATCCTACCGCCCTGCGAAGAAGTCCCCCGCTATCAGTCTCAGCGGCAGCAGCACGTCGTCGTATTTCTTCCATCCCAGGAACCCGCGCCACCGAACCCCGGCCAATACGAAGAAGAAAGGGGAGGAAGAGGATGCGCCAAGGAAGAGCAGTACGAGTACCGGTGGTGGTATTTTTAGAAGAATGAACTACGATCATGACCGGGCTGCTGCAGCGGATGAGGCGGCTGGAGTCGGGGTGTTGAAGCCGGATTTGGAGATGGAGATTCAGGGGCGCAGGATGGAGTCGGAACGGTGGGGTGTAGGCGATGAAGTCGTGCTGGGGCTGGATTGATTTTTCTTAAACCTGCCGGTGGATGGCAGGGGCGGGCAGAATTCGGGGGTGATTGTGGGAGGGGAGAAGGGACGAACGGACGGACGGATGAATGGGATATGGAAACATGGGAGTTTTCGGCCATGGGGCTCCAGCTTGGTTTCATTCTGCCACGGGACTCTGAAACTCTCCGCTTGCGCATCAGGGTGCGAATTATGCCCGGATCTGGGTATTGGTACATAGGTAGTAGGTATGGTTTCCAGCAGGATTGACAAGCATACAGGACGGATACGGTAGGGCAGGGTATTGTGTGTTCAGGCTGGAAGGATTCTTCGGCTGTCACTTCCTTCAGAGGCGTCCGAAGCAATAGGGTCAGAATCCTTAGTACAGTATCTGTAGATGCTTGAAATGGCGGGGGGTTGTCCATAGGTAAATACATTGAGCAAGCATACTATTTACGAACCTGGTAACTAACTGTCGTTGAAAAAAAAGGTGACTTGTTTTGCCTCCCAGGATCTTCTGTATGTAACGACAATCCACCAGCGCAATCCGCCTGCAATGCAGCAATTCCTAGCATCTCCAACTTGCAAAACTAAAAAAAAACCATTAACCATCCACAACCCACCCCAGAAAGCAATCGAAACTATCTGCTACCACGAGAGAGAAGAGGGAAACCGGAGCCGAATATTGAAAAAAAAGAGAAAAAGAATCACGTGACTTCTGAGAGTTTCGAACTCCCGACCTTTTGCGCACATTTCCTCAAGTGGATAATGTAAAGCAAACGTGATACCCCTACACCAAGAAGCCGCTGAGGGGAATGTGGCTTATCGGTGGTCACAAAGGAAAGCTGCGGTGCGTTGGTTAGGGGTCAGCGTGTGAGTTACCGTAGGAGAAGTTCACATAAGGTTGTCTTGGTTGGGTGTATGAAATGACGGGTTCAATTGATCCCTTTCTCGCGATTGAACAGGCGCGGAAGTTTTTTTGTTCTTTGATGTCAAGAATCGATAGTTAGATGTACTCACCCACGGCGCAGCGCGAGCCAAATCCAAACAACATCGCGGTCAGTTCTGCGAGGTAATTACTGGCAACTTCATCCTTGCTTCGGAGAATAATAAGCTAGCTACCGTATAATCTGATCTCCCGTCATCTGTGCTCTGCTCGTTCATTGTGATGGTCTCAAGATCTCGAGTAGAAAGAGAAGAGCAAGCAGATGGAAAACCAAAGATAGAAAGCCCCTGGAACGCCGTTCGCAGTAAATTACCCTTGTCCCTGAAGCCACGTTCCTCCATTCCATCAAGACTTAGGTAGGCCTCAATCTTGAGCTTAGCAGTAACCCACGCTGGACTTACTTTGCTCGCTCACTTTCTTCAGCTCATTCATTCCCATGCCAGCCATCCATTCATTATCCGACCCCCTGACGCCCGACGCCGGAGGTCATGCATCATTCATCAATCCTGTCCCATCCCATCCCATTCCACCTCCCTCCTCGTTCCCACATCTCGCATCCCTCAGCACCCTCCTCAACACCTCGGCCAAATCACCAAAACGAGCACCAGCCAATGTAATGTTGACATAGATTCTCCAACTTAGTCGCCTCCACAATCAGCTTATTCACCTGCACATTGACGTCCAGTTCTTCCGTATGCTTGAAATCCCTTCCATTGAGCTTCTGGTTGATGCGGTCCAGCACCTCCAGGGCGCGCGAGTTCTGCGCCTCTGCTGCCTCAGGCGCCACACTGCTGCTGTTGCTGCCGACACCACCAGGATTTTGGTTGTGGTTGGTCTCGCCGTTGGCTCCGTTGGTATTGGGAGGCGCCAAGCTGGAATTTGTGCGTGCGCGGCTACGAGTACCGGGGAGTGCGCCAGGAGCTGGGACGGCAGCAGCAGTGCCATCAGCTTGCGTAGCCATGTATTCGGAAGGAGGATGGTCGCGCTCGAGGATAGAAGCGCGACGAGCACGGGGATGTGGGTGTGGGCCAGTGAGCTCGACATCGCGGTCGGCACGATAATTAGGACCAGCATGGTTGTTTCCTGTAGTCATCTTCCAGCCAATAAGGGGGTCGTGGATGAACGCCTCAAGAACGGCCATGACGCTCTCTTTATTCTCGCGCAGAACGCGCATGACGTGCTCGCAGGTGATGCGGAAGCTGCCTTCGATGTTGCTGACTTCCATGGCATAGGTGAGCATGCGAGTGAGGCGGAAGGGCACCTGCTCCGGGTACTTGTCACGTTTCATAGCCGTCTCGAAGCAGTCGCCGAAGTCGATGTGGATGATCTGGCCCGTGATGCGGTCGAGCATCAAGTTGCTCGGGTGACGATCGCCTAGGCCGAGGATGTAACCAACGATGCTCATGACACCGAGCGAGCGCGTGTAGGTAGTACGGCGCTCCAGCCAGGCCTCGGAAGACTTGCTCTTGAGCCATAGCACACGGTAGAGATCCTGGCCAGTGGTGTTATCAAGGGCGTATCCGAAAACCTCGACCTTCTGCATCAGCGTGAGGTTCTCGAAGTCGGGCGCCATCTGTAGCATGATGCGATGCTCAATGTTGAGCAGGATCTTGCGGCTCTCGCGGTATTCTCTGATCAGAACGTGAAGCGTATCACTGTTAGGCACCCACCCCAGCAGTCCGGATCCTTGGCTCAGCGGGATGGCCGGGTACCGCTGAATGTTGAGATGGCGTTTGTATGATTCCGAGTCATTCTGTAGGAGCGTATTGCAAAGGCCGAACAACTGCATCACTCGTTCGTCTTGTCGGATATCCTCGTGACCCTTGAGCAAGAACGTATAGCCCTTGCCGTCGCTTGCCTGTAGATTGAGTTTCCGGGGATGTTGCTTAGAGTTGAAGACGGAAAATACCGAGTCGAAAGACATGATGCGAATGATGGGAGCACCACTGCGGTAGGTACCCGGAACCGCCAGGTCCAGATCCTTAGACCCAAGCAGTCTAGGCGAGCAGTAAGCGAGCTCGACCGAATTCAACTGGTGAATGTGACGACCAACTCGCTTGAAGACTTGGTAGTACAGATCCCAGGCCTGATTAAGGTCGGTTCTGTCCTGGCTCCGTCTGTACTGTCGACACCAATCCCAAGCGTCACTGAGATCCCGCCCGAACGTCTGCGCAAAACTAACTTCGCGGAGCGTCTCGGGTCCTCGCTCTAGTAACTCGTGCATGGGCTCCAGCGTTTCGAACATGCCCTCCACGTTGTGCTCGCCGAAGTATTGCCTAGATGCCTCCTCGAGCGCCTCGTGCCATTGCTCGTGCCAAAGTACCGCAACACGGATCAATTCATGGCTGACCGTTTCCGCCTGTTCCACCAGTCTTGGGCTATGGGCCCGAATGCTGTCCATAATCATGGCGGCAGAGATTGACCGTAAATCGCTCTTGCGAGATTTCATGGCCACGGCGAGGGGATACACTAGAGCCTGGGGATGACTGCGGCCCACGTCCGCGAGAAGAGTGTGGACCGACTGTCTCACGCGGTCATGTTTGTGATTGATGCGAGCAATGAGCTGCGGAATCACCTCCAGCCAGGTATCGATGCTGACGCTACTGACACCCTGGTTGACGGCCGCGTTGACCTCGGCGTTGCCGCCGTGAGCGAACCACAACGTCAATAGCCGCAGTGTATCCTGAAGGGAGCTACCCGAGGAGAGGGCTATGGATTTGAAGAAGCCCTGAATGGCTTGCACGGCATAGTTGATGATGACTGATGAACTGGGCCGTGACTGGTTGGCCTGGGGCAAAGTGATAGCCTGCACGATTTCGAAATTGGCCAGCGCCCATGCGTGCCAGGCCTTGTACCACTTGGGGTTATATCTAGTGGCTTTCGAGTATGCCGTCAGAACTTCCTTTACGTTGTGGAGCTGCCAGTCATTCCTGCTCAGGGCGATTTGCCACTCTCCTTGACGCAGGTAACACTTCGCTAGAAGAGCCGTCTGTTCATTGATTGCTTGGATTGCTTGTGGACTGACGCGAGCTCGATACTGGCCCGGAGCCTGCATGTCGTACTGAACTGCCATGTTGGCCAGATCTTCTGGGCCTTCAGGTGCAAGTCTGCTCCTGGCCATATCGATCTGGAGGCTAGTGTCATGTGTGAATTGACGAAGACAATACAATGTCTTCTCGGGATGACCCTCAAGTCGCAGGTTCGCGGCTTGGCCATACTCCCATTGGTATTTCAAGACAGCATACACGACTTGCGGAGGTATCGCAGCTCTCTGATTCCTCTGCTGATCGCCGTCGTTCCAGTAAGGTATCACCGTCTCCAGGGGTTGATCCGTGCCGATCAACTGCTTCAGCGACTTTTCCGCTAGACCCATGCGACCAGATTTCTTGCACAGGTTCGCGAACTTGATGAACATGGTCATATTCTCCTGCGGCTTCATAACCAACCCGCGAAGACGTAGCATGCGCTGCCACACATCGACGTTGCGCTGACAACCCTTGAGACGTATTTCCCAGGTGCGCCGCATCGTGGCTCGCTTCTTCTCATCAGCTTGCTTATAGATAATGAGCTCCTCAAGTTCGGCAAGCATCTGCACCCGAACGATGACCTGATATGCACGGTTATACGACTCGCTAACGAGCGCGCTCAATTCTGTATCGAGACCCTCGCGAGTCTGCTGAATGCAGGCCGCCGCCTCCCGATACTGACTCCGATGCAGCGCAAGAATGGCACCAAAGAAGGAGCGGTCGGGGGAGAAGCGTTTCATGGCGGAAAGGTAATGGTCCATCGATTCCCACTTGGCCAGACCCCAGGCACCAGCAGTCGCGAGGGGAGCGATCCGGCGTTGGACTTCAGGGGACGCATTGGACCAGGCATTGCCAGCCAAAGTGGCCAGAGAGTCCCATTCGCCCAAGGCATGCAAGCATCGCATTTGGCCCATGATGATCTCGATAGGAACAGCCTGGTCCTCTCCGACCTCGGCCTCGCGTCGGTTATAGAAAGACAGAGCTTCGTCCCATCTCTCGAGTTTCTCAAACCAGGTTTCACGGAGCTGGATGCCATCCTGGTAAGCCTGCGCCTTACGGAGAATACCAATGGCGGCGTCATACTGCTGGAGCTGGTTGTTGATCACAATCAAGGCCTCAACCGCTGGACCGCTCTGGTCCTGAAGGAATTCGAGCTCCTTGTAATGAAGAGCCTTTGCGTAGGCATGGCAACGCGCCGCCTCTCGGCCGAGAATCCTGATGTCTATGGGCAGCGCCTTGTCGTCGTGTTCCATAAACTCGGCCAAGTTTAATAGCAGGCCGAGCAAATCAGGAGGGACATTCTCGCTGCGGATCGCGCTCTCAATATTTTGGATGAGCTCCTCCTGGAACTGTTCATAGAGCTCGCTCCAGCAAGACACGAATGCCGAATTGAACAGCTCCCGAGCCAGAGGGAGATGCGTGTTGGCAAGAGCGGCACACGCGCGAAGGGCGTGGTTCGGGGACTCGGATAGCAGCGTGGTGCTGAATCTTCGCAGCCACTCAATCCAGTCTTCCTTGGTGGATTTCCCCTTTGTGTCCCATGCGCTCTTCAAGTGAATCGCGTTCATTTCCAGTTTCTTTGTCCCGAGCTCAGCAAAGGCTTGATCGTCTTGCTGATCGATGAATCGGGGTTCCGAGTTTAGGTCCGCGGGAAGAACCTCGCCTCTCTGTAGCTTACCAACCAATAGATCGTAGTTCTGGTGCTGGATAGGATTGGCCTGAAGCACTTTGTTCACAGTGCCAGCGAAATGTAGGTAGTCCCGGCCCAGTTGATGAATCAAGGCACACAGCGTGTCCAGTGCAGCGAGCCGCAGTGAGGAGTCAGTACTTCCAGCCAAGACTCGATTCAGGGGATGAATGATCTTGGCCGCGTAATCATTAAGGTTGGTTGAGCGAGAGATCTTTCCAATAGCTTCGATGGCAGATTTCCGCAAGAATGTAGGTTGGCCGGGTTTCTCGAAAGTCTGAACCACAACCGGAATGATGAGATGCATGTATTCTTCCGCGCTAGACCCAAAAACCAGAAAGGCATGTAGAACCTTTTCGGAAGGAATGCGTTTCGTGGAGTTATCTTTGGTTAGCACACCAAGCATCAAGGGCAGCAAACGTGCCAGGTAAATCTTGAACTCGCCCTCCAGCGACCGAGAGATAGCCTCGACTAAAGATAAGATGGTGGACTGGAGAGAACCAGAGGCTCTAGCCCAGAAGTCTTGCAGCGTGTCCACGATCTCGGGCAGGAAGTTGCGGATATGTTGCTTGACAATGTTCACCAGAGTTGCTAGTTGATTGAAATAAGACTCCAGCCGGTTGGGTTGTGAAGTCTTGATGACGTGCAGGAAGGCAGGAATGATCCGATCCAGGAACGAGACACATTCAAGGCCGAGCGTGCGGAATATGTTCATGATGGCTTCAACCACGCCGGCATGGTACGCATGGAGTGACGGATCCTTCAAGATGTTCAGCAGGGCGTTGATGACCACAGTGGGAAAATACTCCTTGTTAGAAGGGGTCAGTCCCGTCATCATGAGGGAGATATCGGTCATACGGTTGGCCTCGCTGGCCTTGTTGGAATCGGGTTGACGCTCGAGAACTTGCTGTTTCCCATGGCACTTGTTAGTCATGCAAGCCAGACCCCAGCTTTCGATTCTTGAATGGCGAAACGCTTCTTTATCGTTCAGGTCAGACATCTCGTCTGTCCCATCAGCGCCCTCCAGATACTAACTGGAGGCTACGGCTTGAGGCCCCTCGCTGTCTTCTGGCTGGTCATAAAAATGTTTGCTAGGAGAGGGTGCTCGAATGGGCAAGGGATCAATCAAATTCGCATCGAAATGGGGACGCTCAGGGCGGTGTAAGAGTAGTACCTGATGCCGATAAGGATCCAAAGCACCCAAAATTCCCATCAACTTGATAGTCGGTTGTCGCAGTGTCCCACGTTGCGGTTCGGTTCGAATGATATTGGAAAGAAGGTCGAGAAGTTCGGGATGCTCGAGATAAGGGTTAATCACGTAGCCACTGTTACTGGCCAGTTGGCCGAGCGTGTGGAGGGCGGCTTCACGCTTGGCATTAGAGCTTTGGTCCTGTAGTGCATTAATAATTATGGGCATCAGCTCGTCCTTGTGAGGAAGCATGTCCTCGCCGCCCACGGTGCAGAGCTCTCCAATCGCCTTGAGAATGGTAGCTGCCACAGACGAGCTTGGATCGCGCGCCTTTGGTAGCAGAACCGCCATCATGGGCTCGACGTATGGCCGAATCAGGCCTTGCGCATTCTGAACCAAGAGAGCGAGTAACTTAGCGCTTTCCTCCTTATTCCGTGCCACATCCGTGTATTCGAGTTCCGTGAGCATCTGAATTAGTGTCTTGCGCAGAGAGGGAATCACGTAAGCCGGATTGCGCCTGGCCAAACGACCTATGATAGAGATGGCCACCTCACGAATCGAGAAGTCCTCGTCGTTCAGGGCGTAAAACAGGGTGCGAATGTTTTCAGCCTTGGCAAGATGAGGATCGAACCTTGCGTCTAGAGCAGCCAGTACAGTTCGACGAATGTCAGATTGTGGATCAGCCACCCCAACAGTGAGTAGCTTCTCTATCACATCGCCAACTACCTGAAGTGCATGTGTGCTGGTTTGATTCACGATGGGGTCGCGGACATAAAGCTGGCAGCAGGTCAAAGCCGCCGCCTCGCGAATAGCCGGGTCATCATCGTCTACATACTTGATAGCCACGTCTCGCACAAACTCGTTAAGCACATGACCAGAGAAATCGAAGCTACCGAGCGTGTTCAGAGCAAGCTTGACCTCAGCTTTACGGTGCTCATAATAATTGGGGTCTTTGCTGTCCTTTGGTATCACCGGAACGGATGCGAGTTTGTTGGGTGCTGGGGCGCCTAGAGGCTTAAAGGGTTCTCCACACAGGACTCGGCTCAACATGTCGAGAAGCCGCTCTTGGATGGTAGCCTTGGCAGGCGGGATGTAGAAAGCCATGTCGACCAGAGCTTGAGTAAGCTTGGGTGTGAGTTCGCAAGCGAAGATGGGGTCAAGAAGGGCCTCCATGTATTTACTCAGAGTCTGACCAACGGCTACAGCAAGCCGGCTGATGCAGTCAAAGACAGGGTCAACGGGTCCACGCCTGCGATTCGCGAAACTCAAGCCATCACGGACGTGGGCCATAATCTTGTCCAAATATTGTGAGATGGCACTCTTGACCGAGTTCGCAATGTTGCCTATGGCCAAGAACGCCTCGTTGCGCTCCTTCTCTCTACTCAGCATCAATGTCAAATAGGCCATGAACTGATGCAGATACGACTCGGCGAATTCGTTGGGGGAATATGTGGCGAGATCCGGGATTAAGATGATTACCGTCTTCCTGATAATGGGGTCCCGATAGTCCTTGTGGCGGTAGACAATTTCGCAGGCCTCGTCGTAGTGACTATTCATGAACATGCCGCCTTGTTCAAGGAGCTCTTTCAAGACCAGCAGCGAGCCATGGACTGACTCCACCGAGTTAACTGCCAAGCCGGCGAGCATCTCATTGAACATCTTGTTCATCCAGGACTGCTTCATTTCCTGATCTCGCTCACGAATAATACGAAAACAGGCACTGACAGTCTCGCCAGCAGTGGCGCGGATGAGCTGGCGAGGGTCTCTCAATCCTACCCATATCAGATCAAAGACCAAGCCAACGTAAGTGTACATGAGAGTCGGCGCGTTCCTAGAGAGCTCACGAAGCATAAGCACACTACTATATCGCTTAGTCTCATCGCGGTCAATCTGTAGCCACTCCAAGGCAGTCTTCACTTGAGATTCGACCAACTCCGGAATGCTGGAACCACCGGGGCGAACAACTTTGCCGAGACAGATAGCGGCAGGTTGCATAGGCACAATGTCGGGGCCGGCCAGTACTGTATTGAGAGCGGACATGAAACGGGGTAGTTTCACGTTCGGATCGACTTCACTGAAGTCGGCAATCGCATCTAGTGCGTAGACACCACCCAAACGATCGGTAGGAACCCCGCTGTGGACCAAGTTAGTAACTTTGGTTGCCACCGAGTTGTAAAAAAGCAGGAAGTTGTCCGCTGTCTGGTCTGTCTATCATGTTAGCACGTGAGCGACTCAAGCCAACAACCACAATTCGCTATGACTTTTTCTCCATGATTCTTCTAGAATACTATCCCGCCGTGACAATGTCGTAAACTTCGCTTATGTCCTGAAATTCCAGGCGATCATTTGCCGCATCTCGAATCCCAGCTCATGTTTGGCCCCAAGTTCACCAATCCTCCCATATCCTCCGAAGTTCTCGTGTCCCAGTTCAAGTTGCAACATACCTCGATGCGTGGCAAGGACGAGTTCGCGCAGGTGGACTGCGGCGAGTTTCCGGACGTCATCGTTGACCCTGATGCATTGGCAAGTTTTAGTGATCAGTTCCTCGTCGGACCGCTTGGCCAGGGATTGACATGTGAAATATTGGTGCTGGTGTTGCGCATGTGCAGAATGGCTGCTCCGTCCCGCGTACGCTACTGACTTTGACGACTTCAGTTCCTTGAGAATACTATCCAGCGCCTCGTGAGCCAACGCCAGCGGCTGGTTGATGGGTTGTTGCGATGCCTGCGCCGCCATGATGTTTGGTTGGATGCTTGAAATGACCAGCTGGTGTATCAAAATCAAATCGACTCGTGGCTGTTTGTATGCAGCCCGCAGGAGATAGCGACGATCTCATTCGCAGGGTCGGAAGGAAGGAGTGGGAGGATTCGTTTGGCAAAAGGACGGTAAAGCGGCGCTAATCAGGATATCGTGTAACCTCTTCTTGCCGAACAGACAGATCGCTGTGATCTCCAGCCCCTCGACGCGTCCGCTAAATGCTTCAGCATGAGGGCACTAGAGAAAAAGGCGCTGAACTTTGCATCAACAAAGCAAGCTTTTTGTAAATTGTCAGTGGTCATTACAATGGAGGCACCGGGTAGAAGGTGTGGGTTGGAACGTCGTACTCACATGATCATGAATGCATACCTGAACATTGGGGAAATGGAAGTTTTGCGACGTGAAAATATATCGATATGAAGCTTCCCATGCACGCAGAGGCCAGGGTCAGGCCTGATACGTACTGTACTGCAGCTCTATTGGCTACGGGCAGAGTCTGATTGGACAGCTGACCTAATGGTGGGGTTCAGTGAATTACCGGTATCGACATGTGCGGAATCAATTGTTGCGACACCGCAGTTAAGAAACAGTACAATGTCAGAGCGCTTCCGCTGGGCAGCTAGGAAGCCGTACAAGCATTCAAATGAATGTTACTTGGAAAATTCGACTCTCGGATTTTCTATTCCACCGTTAACCCCCACCAGTGTTATTGCTCAGTTCAATGTGAGAAGTCTGTGATGCAAAACCGTCGGCCAGCGGTAAAACTGGTAGGCTTCGCCCACGGTGCGGAGTTACTGTGAAGATTGGGGAAGCTTCCGGCGCCGTGTTGTTTCTGCAGATCCGATGGACCGTTCCGTACGCCGTTCCAGTTGGCTGCTCGGCGGGCGGATCCCGATTTCAAGTAAAGCCTGAGCCAAGACATTGCCTCCTCATCATTGCCTCCCGCACATTCCACCTACTCACGGTCACCATCACCTTCACATCACGAGTAGCTAGGTACAATGGGCAACAAGGGCTTCTAGATCCCCAAGAAACGCAGCATTCTGATATGGATGCCATGCCGCCGCCCCTGTTCGAAAGTCGCAAGCCGAGACGACATAGCCAATACCTGCATACCTGATTGACCTCAACAAAACCGTTTCCGGCAACATTGTTCCTGACAAGCTGACAAGGCAGACCATCTCTCCGTCTACGAAACTGGCATCCGGTGCCTCCTGTCGCAGCCCGATGCGCCTTAGCCGAGGCGGGAGCCAGCTTTCTAGAAAACGGAAACACGCAGCCTTACAGTGAACACATGCAGAAGCCACGGTTCACGCTGTGCGCCAATCACAAGCTGGGATAATATATGCGCATGTCTCATGAGTATGGATTGGCCAGACACTTGATCAAGTGCTTGAGGAAGGTCTTGTGCCGAGCAGAAGTGTTATCTTAAATACAGGGAGCCATGGGGGTATTCAAATACGCCGTTGGTATCCAACTTCTCTAAGATATCAAAAAGCTTGAAGACCTCATGATTGCGTTGAGTGTCGCATTGAGGATCCCGAAGCCGGAAGGCGTAAGGCGTCCTTATAACAAGCAAGGACGAAGCGACCAAAGAAAAAATCAAAATGCTTACTGCGGAGCTACCAATAGCGATTCGAAGCAAAGAACTTTGAAATTCAGTGTTTAGAACAGACATATCAATGCATTCAACAGGTAGAGAAGATTAAAAGCCGTATCAGCAACCCAAAGACGGCATCTTTTGTCCAGCTTAGTATACTAAATAGAGCCACGACACTCAAGTATTTGGGGGGGATATATAAAGTCAACAGGAGTGAATAGCGTGATGTGGTTCGATTCCATACATCAAATGAAGTCGGCAACTGTCTTACCGAGGAACACTAATATTGTTGGATGGACTGTGTCCGTCTAGACGTAACGAATAGATCGCAAATGCTTATTGCGGTAGCTCGTTGATTGTCTATATTGATGATGTTATGATCCAGCATGCTTCGGTGGGCACACCAAAGCATGCCTCTATCTACGGCTAGCTTAGTAAGCGCCAGGCACGCTCATCCCCGCAGTTGGATCCACAAATATCAAACAGTTCATTGGAACGCTTGTTTGAAATAGTTATGTAAAGGGAACATACTCTAAGCCAGCGTCATTCATGTTGAATCAATGGTATTGAAACAGTCTGTTGAGTCATCTTATCTTTAAAATACCCTTCAAACAAAGACAAAGAGAATATACGCACGACCACCTTCGTTTGATAGTCAACTGCATGAAGGCTAGCTCAAATAATATTCCCTCGGCTGTGAGAAGGTGCAGGCATGTACAGCACTTCTTGCAGGAGTAAGGACCGCAGCGAATTGGATACCGGTAGTGAACATGCAACGTACCCAAGAATTGGCGTTGCTAAGATCCCCCCAGAATCCAAGGGATACCATAAACAGTAGATGCCGAAAATACTTCGATTTGCAGTTACAAGACCAGAGACTAGGGGACGAGGTGCTTTTGCGCGCATACCGGCAGTGGTCGGATATGCATTGTGCAAAACCGTGCACCAGTATCGGTCCGAGATTCCCGGATGCCCGGGTCTCCAAATTCTACCCGAGTGCAGTTTTATGCAGGGTAAACCAACGTCGAAGTCAACGCCTTCGGTTTGCAGATTCAGAATCCAGCATGCATACAGATACAGCCCGCTGCCCATACGAGGAACGCTGCTGGGATTTGACTCTAAGTTTCCTGACGTTGCGTTGTAATAAACCTTTGTGGGCATCACTGGTGCTGTACAGTACTGCTGGTATCCACATGTTGTTGATTCGGTTTTGTCAAAATTGGGATCAATTTCCAGCTAAATGAATGTGGAGGTATGGTGCGGTCATGCTAAAACCAGCCCATTGTTGCATTCGATCTGGTGATGACTAAGCTACGATCGGATGTGATTTGGCCAATCAGAGACCGGTACCTAGGTATTACTGGACGTGTCTGGGTGCAGTGCAGAAACAAAAAAATAGAAATATGACTTCAATTACTGTTACTAGGGAAAATTGTGACTTCACACCTGATGACCTTCGATCCACTATTCCTCTGGCCTTACAATTGGTAATGACTTCAACTATTTGGAAATTCTACCAGAGGACTTTGAGGACTATGGATGCATACCGGGAGCGCATCAAATTTGGCTCCAGAGGATACCAGGAGAACGTGTATAAATCGCATAGCCGTGCTGCAGGCACTGTGTAGATATCACAGAATTCCTGACCTGCCTCCAATTCCAACCTGTGACACTCGCTGTGACTGTCCGCAACCGTCACATGCACCTGGTTTGCAGAGAATCTCTTTACTCCGTCAAGTCTTCATATTTTAGGACGAAAAGTGAATCTTTAATTGAGCCAAAGGGATTCCCTACTCCTATCCGGCGCTATAAGTTATTCAAGTGCAAAGTCAGAAAAGTAGTGAAAATGGCCTGAATGCATGGAGATGCAGGGACCGTAGCTACACCTATCTTCGCTGCTTATGTCATGATTGTGGGGCAGATGTGGTCTGTGCACCATGTATTTTTTTGTTGCATTTGGGAGGGCTCCCCATACAAAGTGTCCCAACTTTGAGCCAACATAACTTGATACACACTGCAGATATGAAAGTTCGGGGGCAGACAAGTTATTTCTAACTGATTAAATAATTGATTATCGGCCCTAGAATTTACTGCATCGCGTTTTGGGTGGTGGCATGTTGGCTAGAAAATGGGGCAATTTTGGAGCTGGTTTTAGCATGATCGCACCATAGAACGCCTCCGAGACACATTTCGCATTCGGACAGCACGAAGTACAGTCCATTTTCGGAACAAAATGTTGGATTTCGTCAGGATTTCTCACCTATCTACAGACCTTCTCTATGAATTGTTCCATGAGGTCCAGCTTCGTTCTCTTCTCGTCTTCTCAAGTAATAAACCTGGTACCAACTCAAAGTACATAGATCCGCCTGTTTTACTCTGCTAGACACAGTTCAAACTCGTACTAGTATCTCGAAGCCCAGGATACAGTGTTGCTCGCGGACATCACCTTGTCTTTAGACACTCATCTTTCTTCATTCTTCTCGCTCTTCCGCCAACTAAAAACCCTAAACAATATGCCAATTGAACACTAAGATCGACACTCACCGCGTGTTTTCTTGACTAGCGAACGCTTTTGCAGGGTACCAATTTTCAGTGACCGTATGATAGCGTCAAAGCACTTCAAGGGTTTTGGATCATGTCCCCCTCACCATGTGAATAGGCCTATTGGCATTATGCATACTGCACCAGGATGAAGCCCCCCACGAGAATGTTTCAGCTCGACAAACTACACAGTATCGGTACGGCGCCCCACGGCATCACACATTGAAGCATGCCTTACCTCCGTGTCTCCGAAAGTTAGTCTAGAGAACAAGGGTGCCCGAAGGAGCATTTTCTCTGGACGAACTTTCGGAAAGCCGGAATCTCTACTGCTGTGTGTTCATCCACCTTTTTGTATTCGGCGATTTAGAGCAGACGCGCATGTGT
This sequence comes from Iodosphaeria phyllophila, assembly GCA_025802455.2. Taxonomy (NCBI): domain Eukaryota; kingdom Fungi; phylum Ascomycota; class Sordariomycetes; order Amphisphaeriales; family Iodosphaeriaceae; genus Iodosphaeria; species Iodosphaeria phyllophila. Next base: position 90,089 of record JAOYMO020000007.1, on the reverse strand, counting down.
CGAACGACGGGCAGGCACATCCCGTAACTATGGCTATGTCTACGAACAAACTTGGATCTAGCGACACTTCGTCGGAACTCTTATAATACCGGTGCCTACCACGGGGAACATGTTCGACATCGAGACGCCGATACAGCAAGCGCAGATTGCCATAAGCGTTGCGATGATATGCATCCCCGCGGTGGTTCTGGCTCTCCACATATTCGCCACCCGCCTGGCACATCGATCCATTGACTTCGTAGATGTGTGCGGGTACGCGGCTTTTGTAGGAATCATTTTTTCCCCCTTATCTTAGTTTCTTTCTGGTTGCCTTGGCTCTCTTGTTTCAGTCCCGCGGCGCTGTTCAAGAGGAACAAGATGGAATATCATGGCTGCTGCCACGCTATTTCAACTTCTACAGTTCAAGCTAATTCCATCGTAGACAACAAACGTGGCGAGACAGGTAGTCCTCATTGTAGCAACACATAAATTCGGGTTCGGTTTGCAAGAATATGCTCTTATCCGGCAAGCCAACGACCGCAACGTACCTAAGCCAACATGGGAGGAGTCTATGTCAGTCAGTACAGTAACCCAGGGCAGCCCGCTCGTGATAATCCCACACGACAAAAGAAAAATTACGGTACAGCCTGGACGCCACACGCCGCTGACTCGCGAGTAGCTCATCAAGGTGCTGTGATTTTTCTGGTACCCGTCAGTCAATCTCAGCAAAGTCTCGCTCTTGCTGATCTACGCCAAGTCGTCGCCCGTGAGATGATTCATCAGGATATCGCAGGTCACGGCGTTCACCATCCTCATCCTTGCCCTAACGTTCATCGCTATTTTCGATAGCTCCTATCCACCCCGGCAAGAATGGCAGGACTGGCCTTGGCAGTCGGGGTTTGTCACTCTGTGCATACTGCTTGATCTGATGACGAGTCTTTGCACGCTGCTGCTCTCCCTGCCGTATATCTGGATCACGAGATTGTCGTCTGGGCGGAAGCTGTTGTTGTGCAGTTTGGTGGCGATCGGTTCTCTGTATGTATCAGAACCGGTCTCCCTTTTTTCCTGATCTGTTCCATTTCATGAAACCAGGGACCAACCGGGCCCCTCAGCCACGAGACGCTTTCCCGCTCTGGCTCAGCTGACACGAGGTCCCCAGTAACTGCGCAATGGGAATAACCGGGTACAGCATCGCTGCAAAGCTGGATCCAATGAAGTATCAATATTTCTCCGATTGTCTATTATCCTACTGCCTATCCGCACTCAACACAGGACTAGCAGTGGTGTTAGCCTTGGTGGTGCGGCTTCGGCCCCTAGGCCGGAGGATCCGCGAGTTCTTAGACCAAAGAAAACTACACCTCATGACCCAAAAGGGCCACGTCTCTGTTCCCGTCACGTTGTCAGACCGATCCTCGCGGCGGACCAATCTTTCCGCGACTCCGAGCTACGATAACGATATCCAGGAAAATCGCGATGTCGGCGATAGAAAGCATGCCGGCAAAAAGAACCAGGGTTGTAATCCCAACGGCAGAACTGACGATGGCCAAGGCGAGCAAGGCCACCGGCAGGAGGCGATGGAGCTCAATCTGCGGCTTGATGGCGCGTCGTCGACGGCACAAGTGACTTCGGTGCGGAGCAGGGGCAACCAGGGCGAGGGTTGGAGAGAAAGCGCTACACGTGAGGGAGATGTGGCTGAGGGGGTTGAAGCTGCGGGTGGCTGCATATTGGTACAAAAGGATTGGCATGTCTGGTTAGAAGAAGGGAAGAGAATGGAGTACTACATACGAGAATGACAAGCACAAAATCTCCCACTCGTAACGCTTTGCTCTTTGTGAAAAAAAAGTCATGCTTGGTGGTCTGAATACGGATATGCTCTCTCAGATTCTGAAGTAGAGAAAGAACACCACGTTCAGCCTACCGGGATCCCCTTCGACTCTGCGAATAGGTTGTATGTCGAAAACCCCTTCTCGCAGGCCTCACACTCTCCGGTCTATCTTCTACCATAACCCAACGGTAAAGCGATCCAACATTCTTCTTCAAATGCCCTCTACCCAGTCGCAAAACACCCGCCACCAGGGAGCAGGCCTGGAGCTGTATCTGATCCTAGTCTTCCATCGCATTCTGAGAACATAGTAGACCTGGGCGCTGGATCCCTGCCACCTTGGTTTTGCGGCCTTGCTGGCTTCCATGGATGGATTTTCCTGAGCAAATACACAGAAAACTAGAGGGTAAAATCGTGTGTAGCAGTTTCAGGATGGCCGATAGATCAGTATCACCGTCGAAACTGCTCTCTATGGTCGCAAGCTACTGTTCCATCATCACCTCAATTAACCCTTACCCTAACCCAGACATACGTGACCGCACAACCCAAAGCGAGAGCAAAAGCACGTGACCCTGACGCTCCAAACCCCACTCTATCCAGCGCCAAAAAAAAATAAAGAGAAACGCAACACTCTCTCCTCCTCCTCCTCAAGACCAAAAAAAAGGAAGCGACCCAGACGGGATTCGAACCCGCAATCTTCAGAGATTGGTAATTTGGTTGGTTCGAAACGAACCAGGAACCGAAATCTGACGCCTTACCATTAGGCCACCAGGCCCTGCTGTTGAGGTAGTTTGATGAGTGCTGCGCCGTTAACGGCGTGGTTGAGCTGTGGGGTGGGTTTGACGTGGGACATGAGACTTTTTTTTTCACAGTGCAGTACGTCAGGTCACGGGTGTGGGGATTGGTTCGGGAGGGGGATCTTGTGGGATGCGAGTACGGTTTGCTTAGAATAGTGCGGTGCTTGGTTCAGTTCTCGCCCTCTGGAGAGAAATTTCCAATCCCAATCGATTTCGTTCCGGTGGCTCAGTTCCGAAACGCCAGCTGTGGCTGAAGCAAGCACAATTACAGGGGTGATCCAGTGGCTGGAGCTGCTGGTATCGGCTCCGATAAGCGCAGCCAGGGGCCGACCTTGCAGCTGGGGGCCATGGCAGTGGGATGGGGATTGGGATTAGGAATTGGCCAGTTCGCAGGTTGCGGCGCCTGCATCCAATCTATTGACTTCTACTGTTACTGAGTATGCAGTTGACACATGTACGGGGCACAGGTTTCGTGTAATTACTGTAACAGACATCGTGTTCACATCTCTTCCCCGAGAAGCAGAAAATCCTCCCACCCCCTGACCGACATTGTCTGTTCTGACACCTATCTTTGGGGAGCTCGGCTTTTGGTATTGGCGAGCACAAACAACGCAGGCAAAATGAGGAAGGTACGGACACGTGGGCTGGCAACGGTGATGGCGGGCTCGGTGGTCATGCAGAGCAGCAGTGTGATGGGTGCGGATTCCCTGCCAAGGGGTGTAGGTCCTGAATGTGAGTTTTGCTTTCTCCATATCTTGTATTGCACACGATACCTATTCTACAAAAAGAAGGGAAAAATAAAATAAAATAAAATAAAATAAAATAAAATAAAACACCTGCTAATACACTCTTGAACCCGCCTCAGTCGCACAATTCTACCCTCACAACACGGGGACCTTCACCTGCCTCTCGCACCCCTCCATCTCCCTCCCCATCTCCAAGCTCAACGACCACTCCTGCGACTGTCCCGACGGCTCCGACGAACCCGGCACCTCCGCCTGCGCCTACCTGTCCCCGCTGTCCCCGCCGCAACCTTTGCCCCATTCCCCCTCGGGCAGCACCAACACAACGCCGGCGCTCCCGGGGTTCTGGTGCGAGAACGCGGGCCATGTGGGCGCCTATCTCCCCTTCATGTACGTCAACGACGGCGTGTGCGACCACGAGCTGTGCTGCGACGGCAGCGATGAGTATGCGGGCAAAGGCGGGGTCAAATGCAAGAACCGCTGCGATGAGATCGGGAAGGTGTGGCGGCGGCTCGAGAAGGAGAAGCTGGAGGGTCTGGAGCGCGCGAATAAGAAACGCCGCACCATGGCGAAGGAGTCCAGGGAGCTGAGACGCAGAGTCGAGGCCAAGATCAAGGCGCTCGAGGTCGAGATCAAGCAGTTGGCGGTAAAGCGCGATGAGCTGAAGGTGAAGTACGAGGAGGTGGAGCGGGAGGAGAGAGAGAAAATGGTGCAAGGTGGAGAGGGCGAGGCAGGCGGGAAATTAGGAGTTCTTGTCGGATTGGCTAAGCAGAGAGTGGACGAGCTGAGAAACACGCTTACTTCCGTGGTGACCGAGCGCAACTCCTTGCGGAACAAAGTCAGCGAACTGGAGAGTATCCTGTCGGCATTCAAGGAAGAGCACAACCCGAATTTCAACGACGAGGGCGTGAAAGTGGCTGTCCGTGCATGGGAAGAGTACGCGGCCAACGTGGACAGCGATGGCGCCGATCTATCCGCGCCCAGCGAAGACGATATCCAGTCTGTCCTGAAAGAGGACGACGAAAACACCGGCATCAACTGGGCCTCCTTCACCTCCGATGACCCGGACTCCGACGCCTCCCAGCCCGCATCAGACACCGACGTCCTCTACAGCTTCTCGGCCTACCTTCCCTCTCCGCTCCGCGACTTGATCCAGTCCCGCATCCTCAGCCTCCGCCACTGGCTCATCGACAACGGGATCCTAGCCGACAACCCGGCCCGCAATACCGTCACGGAATCGCGCCGCGTCACCGCTGCCCGCCAGGCCTTCGAAGCGGCGGAAAACGACCTCAACGACAACGACCGCGACCTTGGTAGCCAGCAGGCTGACCTCGAAAAGGACTACGGCCCCGACGACATCTTCCGCCAGCTCCGCGACAAGTGCGTCTCGGCCGACGTCGGCGAGTACGAGTACGAGCTGTGCTGGCTGGGGCGCACCTCGCAGCGCTCCAAAAAGGGCGGCGCCGCCACCACCATGGGCAACTACGAGGGCCTGGAGTGGCGGGAGAGCGACGAGGAGGACCGCCCCGACGGCACCGGCATGGGCCGCGGCCGAAGATTGGTCCTGATGTACGACAATGGCCAGCATTGCTGGAACGGCCCCAATCGCCGCACCGACGTCTGGTGTAAGTGTGCCGAGACCGAGGCGCTGTGGCGCGTGCAGGAGCTCGAGAAGTGCGTTTATCGCATGGAGGTGGGCACGCCGGCTGCGTGTGAGGAGGTGGGTGGGCTGGGGGTTGGGGTTGAGAAGGAGGGGTTGGGGAGGGATGAGCTTTAGTGTGGTGAGTGAGGGGGTGGATTAGTTGATACAGGAAGTATTTGAAGTTGTTAGAAGGTAAGAGCGAATTTAAATTAGAGCGAGTTTCTGCAGCACGGTTCACGAAGAGAATTCAAAAGTCATACGGTGGTATGATTGATAGCTTTGTATCTTGGAGAAAGTAAGATGGCTAGCTGATACACGCCTTACTTCTTTCTTCTAATTCTTCCTCCTCGCTTGGCTCATTCTCCCTTCATCCCCCACATGCCGTAACTACAGTAAGCATCTGGTAATGGTCATCTTTGTCCCCGTCCCTAAGTCCATAATCATCCGGTATCGTACCGGAATGACCCCCACCCCACCCCAACCTACACCACCCCCCTTTACAAACTCCCCGTGCCATCATCCCCGCGCATAGCCAAAACCACATCCCGAATCTCCTTGTTCCCACCCTTAATCCAGGTCCCAATATTGCTGACGGGGATGCCGAAGCGTTCGGAGGCCTCGCGGAGCGTGGGATGGCGATAGCGCTTGCCATCGATGGTCTGGGGCGCGGGCAAATACGCATTCCCGGGGCTGGTGTAGAGCTGTCCGCGGGCGTCGCGCTCGTCGGTGCACTCCACCTTCTCCTGGTACATCCAGCCCAGCACGGCCAGCTTCTCGCGCTTGCTGTACTTGCGGCGCCGCACGCGCGGCTTGCCCGACGCTGTCACGTACGCCGTGTCGAGCTTGCGCTGGTCGAGCGGCTTGGGCTTGGGGCCCGGTTTCTTGCGGGGCCGGCGCACGAGGGCGTAGGCTGGTTGGGGCGGCGTGTCGGGGTTGGAGGTTCCCGGGGGTCCGATGATGTAGCGTTCTGCTGCTGCTGCTGCTGCTGCTGCTGCTGCTGCTGCTGCTGCTGCTTCTGCTATATCGTCGTTCCCCATCCCCATCCCCATCCCAATCCCCTCCCCACCTGAATTTCTACCCATACTTCCACCCACATTTCCATCTCCAGGGGTAATCAACCCGCTACTCAACCCTGCAGCACCCATCATCCCCCCTCCGTCCCCCCCTCCTCGATACACCTGGACATTATGCCGCCTCTTGAAATTATCCAGCCAGCCACCCGACCACTTGGGCATGACCGCATCTTCCTTATCCCTCAGCTCGGGCCTCGGCCGTCACTTAAAGAAAGTGACCAGGCTGTGATGTTGAGCTTTGCCGCCTTCTGCCTCCGCGCCTTAGGCCGACTGGCCGAGGCTTTCGAACCGATGCGGACCGTGCTGGAGATGGGTGTGAAGCAGGAGAATTGGGTAGAAGCCGCCATCTGCGCCAGCAACCTGAGCGAGCTGGAACTGACGCTGGGCGAAGTGGCCGGGGCGGTAAGGGACGCCGAGCAGTCCGTGACCTACGCCGACCGCAGCGGCGATGCGTTTCAGCGGATGGCAAGGCGCACGACCCACGCCGATGCCCTGCATCAGGCGGGCCGCCGGGCCGAGGCAAAGACGCGCTTCCGCGAGGCTGAGCAAATGCAGGCTGAAAGTCAGCCTAGCTACTCGCTGCTCTACTCGGTGCGTGGGTTCAAGTATTGCGACCTGCTCCTCGCTGC
>JAOYMO020000007.1:70671-83304 GCA_025802455.2 Iodosphaeria phyllophila | reverse complement strand
CTTGACTTTCGATTCATACATTGTACATAACTTCCTGCGATAGTAACCCCTCTCTTCCCCTTCTAGTCCTCGCCTCATTGGAGCGCAGGAACAGGGAATAGGGAGTGGGAAGAACTGCCCGCGAACTGCAGCCTGCCCGCATCGGCGTGCCAGCACGGGTCGCCACGCACGGCATCTGCAGCATGAGCATGGCCCGCATGAGGAAAAAAAAAGGAAACCCCGTTGAGGTCTGCACGTTGGCGAGAAAAATCTGTTGGGGAATCTTTTCCCAGACCACGCTGTTCCAGTAAGCACATACCGGATACGGGCATCGGAAGTCTGGGATGGGTCATTGCAGGTTTGGCAAGTAAGTACTGGTAAGGCGGGATGACCTATTCTAAGCGGGGAGTTTGAGGTGGGGGAAGGGGTTGGACTGGCATCGATCTTTTGTTTAGATGAGTCGAGGTAGTTGTTATCTCTACGGTTGTCAAACTTTTTTTAGATCGCTGTGGGTAGGTTTGATTGCATGTAAAGTCACGGACCTGTTTTGAACACCACAAGTCTTGTCCTGTTGCTGGGTATGACAGGAACGTTGTAGTGGTGATATCTCCGTACGGTAAGGGGAGAATAACATTATTCAATTGTTGGCACGCTGCCGTGCATGTCAGGTAGACCCTGCGCCGCACCACAATTGACAATTACCGCCACTATACTGAAGCCGAGTTCCTACATTGGTCATCAAACGCTCCAGCTAATCAGACTGCTAGGTATCTTGTTTCCAAATATGGTTCCTCACAAGCATTCTCCAAGCAGCCTTTGGCACATTCCCAAGGCCACCAATTAAATGCCACAGTCCAAGTTGCAGAGCACAGTGATAGTGACAATAGAAATGTGTGTTGTTTTCGCAAGGGATCTAGCTCTGATCGACCTTTGTATTTTGCACGCCAAGTTTAGCCTACGCTTCTCAGCAATCTGGCGAGAGGAATACCATTGGTGTCCAGCCAGTTCAAGAATCCTGCAGTCGACTGTCTAGGACCCTTGTACTCCCGATATTCCGGGTCCAGTGACTTGGCCATTTCCCGTTCGCGGTTCCGCACCAATTCGTCCCAATTTCCGGGTATTTCCCCAGGGACGCCATCAATCTCCTTGACAACCTCGAGGTCGTTGCCAACCCTCTGCCTTGCCTTCTTCGAAAACTGCCGCACTAAGAATACAACGCCCTTTCTCTCGTGACCTAGCGACAGATTCTCGACGAGAGCAGATTCTCTATCAGAATCAGGCTCGCTCTTAGGAGCAAGTTCACGTAGCATATGGTCATGAAAGAGCCACGAGAACCAATTTGTGTCGAGCATGGAATCAGAATCCGTCTGGAACTCCTCATACACAAAAATCGGGTTGCCCTTGTCGTCCTTGGCACTACGATACACGAAGCTATGTACTACAAGCAACGGCTCTGATCCGCTCTCGAGCTTTTGCTTGCTCTTTCCTTTGTGCCCTTTCTCGTTCTGATTCTTCATAAAAATGGCCCCAAAGTATACTTCCCGGTCTTGGGTGTTGTCTTTGAAGTATTTCAACACGTAATCATTTATCTGGGTCGTTAACTGACGGACGGTTTCCTCTTCTCTATTGGGGTTCCATTGCACACGTTCTTCTCCTTCCTGGACCCATTGGATGCTGGACCGTATCCTGAAGGATGTGAAACTTGCACTCCGGGCGGGGTCCATTGGTCGCTTGGTCTGCGGTACTGCAGGCCCTACCGAGTTTTCTCCCCACGTGACTTGTCTCTTAAGACCATCGCGGCCGGGGTGATCGTTGCCTGCGACCGGTTCTGATGTAGATTCTGTTGGCGCACAGTTGGCCAGCGACAAGAAGCTCGCAACAACGACGAGCGTCGCGGGGAAAGAACCGTAGAGCTTCATGACGACTCTTGCGTGGACACTGTACACTGGTATATGGATGTGCAAGCGGGGAAAGCGACGCAGTCAAGCCAGGCGGCAAGCCAAAGAAGAAGAGAGAAAAACAGCGAGCGGGCTTGAAGTGAGCGAGGATGACCAAGACTTGAGTGGGCAAAAATGGCAAGACCGAAGAAGAGGCGAACGGCGATAAGATTCCGCGACCGACTAAGAAACCCGTAGAAGTCTGAGGAGCATAGAGTCAGATTCGCCAGAACACCCAGGACGCGATTGGGTGCTTTATAGCCGCCGTGAAGCACATACACATAACTCCACTGCGCAGCTGCTTCGAGATCCACCCTCTTGGATGCGTGATTTTGTCTTCTACCACATCGACACATCGCAACAATACCGTCTATCGTTCGCGCGAGCTGTAGGATGGGTGGATGCATCATGCAACCTAGTCGAGTCAGCTCTGTGGGACCAGCTGAATGGGAGACCCATCATCTGAGAGGCTCCCGCCTGTCTACTTGGTGTTGGGTTGAGGGCTGGTAGAATGCTGTTCTCTGCAGCTTCATTGAAATAGGTCTCCAAGACCACCAGGAACATGAATCGTGCATGCTGTTGAACGGTCGCGTAAACACATGGCTTCTCCAAATTCGCAGTAACTTGCAATGAGTCACGCGACAGGCATCCACAGCCAGCAGGTGGGCACTTGTTTGAAAACTCCGCACAATCCACTAACCTACCATTTGACCTTATCAGCATAGTCCAATGATCTACTTGTAGGAAGCTGGTTACCCAATGCACATACCGGATAGCTGGTCCGGTATTTTGTGACATGTCGTGGAATGTGTTGCTGCACACCGGTCCCCCACCCACCAACGATCCTTACCTCCCCCGGTGACCCTGAATATGAAACTCAGCTCTTCACTTTCCCTTTTCCCTTTCTGCGGCGACCTTCAGGCACACTGGCGCTGCCCTCTTGTAGTTCCGCCTGCGCAACCTGGCCATCTGCCTCCATCTCGCGCAATTTTTCCTGGCCACTGATGAACATGGTGAGGTCGTGGTTCTGGTCTTTGAGATCGGCGTTCTCTGCAGTGAACGTCTTGACCTGCTGAGTTAGACTGTCAATCTCCTTGTTGACATGATCGATGCGTTTCATTAGTCCTTCGCCAACTTTCCTCTCCTCCTGCAGGGTTTTGCTGAGGCCGCGCGCTAGCTCGGTCGATTTATTCGCACGGTTGCGCTCGCGAGTTAGATCTCTTTCCAGGGAAGGAATTGTTTCAGCCTCAAGGTTGCGATGAGCATCTTTGAGCGAGCGTAGCTCTTTGAGCGCCTCGGCTGCTTGAGCAGCAGCACTCTGCGCGGCGACTGACGCCTTGACAGCTTTATCGGCGGCCTTGGAGAGCATTTCCTCAAAATAAACACGCTGACTTTCCAATTGGCTAGTAAGCAAGTGTGTATATTCCATACTAATACTCTCTAGCTTTGCGCGAGGTACTACGTCCTCGGCGTGGCCACGCCCGTGGCGGTTGTCAGCGCGGTCAGGCAGTTCCACAACTTTCCCGTCGCCCTTGTCGCGAATGAGCCGGTGCACCCACATGTCCCCAGCATAGTCCCACACATGCTGTGTATCAAGCTCCAAAGAGAAGGTATGGGCAGTGTCCTTCCAGTGTTCTTTGGCATGACCTCCTCGATAGCGGCCACACCCCACGTTGCCGCATATGAGACATATCCACAAGTCATCGGGCGAGTCACAGACCGAGCATAAATTGGACACCTGCGAACCGAAGGGCTGGGTATAGGGATTTGACGGATCATACGGAACGGAGGAAGAAGAATAAGAGTCCGGTCCGGGAGTATGGTGAGACGGGTTGGTATGCCGACACACGGGACATCCCGAACCCTTCCATTTTTCCAAACATGAGCAATGGAATACATGTTGGCAAGGGATTGTTAAAAGTCCTGTAGTATCATCCATACGCTCCAGACACACGGGGCAAGTAGGCAATTCGATAAGCCTAGGTGTGGGAGGAGGCAAAGGCTTTGAAGATGCAGCCGAGGAGGTCGAGGCAGGCGTGAAAGGATCTCGACTAAGGTCGGGGAAGCTTCCCGTCGGCTGCGCTGTTTTCTCGAATGTGATGGATTTGATGAAAGCCACAGTGCATGTCTCGGGTTCGATCTGGATGAACACCTTGCCATCAAACTCCCGACGGAAGGCCAGAGCGCGTTTGCTGTCGCGGAATTTCATCAGGACCAAGTACCTATTCATGCGGCTCGTCATGACTATTCTGTAGTGACTGATATGATCCGTCCATCGATCCCCAATGAAACCCAGGAAATCACCTGGGGATAGATAACTGGGTACGGCAGGAATACAAACTGTAGTACAGTCTAGTTGCTTCAATGCCCCTTCATCCTCTTCCGTGTCCTCATATGCAGTATCTAGCTGGGGAGTCTCGTCGCCCTCGCGGAACAAGTGCACAATACCCCAGCCGATATGAGTTTTGGTAGTTTTGACCGGTGTAAATTTCGCTTTTGTTGCCTGCCCAGTGCTGCCAAGCGAAGGACCTACATCTGCGACGGTAGTAGCAGCGGCCGATGCCGTTTCACCAGTTCCCTCCATGCTGCTGCTCTTTCTGTCTACGGGCCGTCCCATTTCAAGGCCCACAATGCTCAACTTGTCGAACCGCCAGTCGGTGGTAGGTTGTAGTGATTGTGGGAAAGCGCCTAAGTGTGGTAGGAAGTTCGAGCTGCAATATTGGCTTGGTTGTCGCTCGCTTCGCATTGAAAAATTTTCACTTTCGCCTGCTGTTCGCGGCTGTAGATCGTCGAACCCGTCTGGGGACCTGGCCAATCTGAACGGGTCGGCCGTAGATCCAGTTTGCGCAGAGTTATTGGGAGGCGGGATATTCCACTTGTTGCTGACGGTCGCATTGCTTCGCGAATGAGCTGGAAGCTCCCGGAATACGTCGAAATTTATCGGCGGCAGCCAAATCGAGTCAGACTTGTCTTTCGCTATGGTGTTGCCACTTTCTCCCAAGGCATCGTTTGGTCTCGGCGTTGGATAGAGCTCAAATCGAATACGATAAAAGTATGAAGGCATCAGATAAGTCCCGTGGCTTGCGTAGCGTAATAGACCTGTCTTTAGGTGCTACCGTTGAGCTTCGTAGAAGATAGGACCCGGGTCTGATCGGCGGCATTGTTTGCAAACAAGGTTGGAACGGTTATCCAACGGCCCGGCATAGTTGCAAGAACCAGCACTACCGTCTAAGTACATAACCACACAGGACGGTGCTGTCTAGATGGAGGGAGCGTGTCGTGTGGCTCTGAGTCTCGTGAGAAACAGGCCTAAAAACAACAATACAGTCCATGAAAAAACCCGTGGATGACAAAACAAGAAGAATCGTGCGCAGTCAAGGTGACAAAAGCTCGACTACAGCTATCGTACAGATGTGGGGAAAATGCAGTGAGCCGTGCTGTTCTGAGCTAATGTGTACTGACATCACGTGTCTGCCTATCGTCCAACCATGGCATGATGTGTAAAACGCAATGAATCCAGTTGTCTGCTGTAGTTACCCCTTAAGGCATTACATTGAAAGTCACGAATCAATCATTGTTGGGATGAGGTCACAATTACAAAACATGATGAATACGTGGGGCGCTCAAGGAGCAGGTTCATTGATCTTCAGCCATAATAACCATAATAATCATGACCAGTCTTTTGGATGCAACGCGTATAGCGGATCATCCTCGAGAACAGTGCCCGTTACCAGAATCCTTCAACCATAAACACCAGATCGTAAATTCATCGTCCCAAATCATTAACACGCCTCTCTACTGACCACCACGGAGACGCAGCACCAAGTGCAGCGTAGACTCCTTCTGGATGTTGTAGTCGCTCAATGTCCGGCCGTCTTCTAGCTGCTTACCAGCGAAGATGAGACGTTGCTGGTCAGGAGGGATACCTTCCTTGTCTTGGATCTTGGACTTCACGTTGTCGATGGTATCTGAAGACTCAACCTCCAACGTAATTGTCTTCCCCGTCAACGTCTTAACGAAGATCTGCATACCACCGCGCAGGCGAAGCACCAAATGAAGAGTGGACTCCTTCTGAATGTTGTAGTCGCTCAGGGTGCGACCATCCTCCAATTGTTTACCAGCGAAGATAAGACGTTGCTGGTCCGGGGGAATACCCTCCTTGTCCTGAATCTTGGACTTGACGTTGTCGATTGTGTCCGACGACTCGACCTCAAGCGTGATGGTCTTGCCCGTTAGGGTCTTGACGACTGTAATAGAATGTCAATAAATCAATCCGAAGAAGAAGAAAAGAAAAGAAAAAAAAGCGATGGTGGGAGGGCAACATACAGATCTGCATGCCACCACGGAGGCGCAAGACCAGGTGAAGAGTGCTCTCCTTTTGGATGTTGTAGTCAGAGAGAGTACGGCCATCCTCCAACTGCTTGCCGGCGAAGATCAAGCGTTGCTGGTCCGGGGGAATACCCTCCTTGTCCTGGATCTTGGACTTGACATTGTCGATGGTGTCGGAGGACTCCACCTCAAGGGTGATGGTCTTGCCGGTGAGTGTTTTCACGAAGATCTGCATCTTGTCGGTTGAGGTTGAGAGAGATGAGTATGATGTTGGTTCGCTATGAGAGAGCTATTAATGATGACGATGGAATTCGTTTGCGTAGTACAAGTGGCTGACGCAGGTGGGAGGTTGTTGTAGATTGTTGTTGTGATGTGGGAAATGCGGAAGAGGTCTGAAACGGTTGAGTGGCGTGTCAAATCGTTGTTAAATAGCCCACTTGGCAGCGGCTAGGCCGATTTGCCAGCAGGCGCAGTAGACACCGGAAGGCAACAGAAGGTGGCGGGGATGCCCGGTCAATGATGACAAACGTGTTGACTCTTGCAGTTCGCAGCCAATGATTCTTCGGCACCACTCTGCTAGCTCAACTGCGTCACATGTCATCCACGCCACTCAAGTAAGTGGGGCTCAGTGAAGTGCGATGAAGAGAACACCAACACAGCAAGAACGATGGAACAGACCAAATTCTTCGATTAAATGTTGATAAGGCACGATGCGTATTCACGTTGTTTGCAGCCTGCTGACGGATTACTGATTGTGTAACTTTCCCTCCTTTGAGTCATACAGGAAACTCCAAGGAACCAAACATGCCGCAATAATTCAGCTTGAACAATGCCTGTTCTACGAAGCAAGACAGGCCGACTGGCTCCGATGATGGGAATGCGATTCAAGTCAGGGCTTGTGATATTGCACCTAAAATGTAACCCATCTGCTGCATAGTGGTTTCCTAAAAGAACGTCCGTGCCAGTGCGAAGTCCCCATGGGGATGAGTGTTCCTGAGGGTGGCTGGAAGCTTTCAACATCGGAACCCCGAATATCACGTCCAATCGCATAAGCGGTGCCCTTGACCCTGGCCATCCCGAAATCCACAAAACGTAAGTCTAAGTCCAGCAAGGACGCGCCTGATTTAGCCCACGGTCTGTAGGTGTATGGAATGTTAGCACGCTACCTCCGTTCTTCCGAAAGTCTGTAGGCAGAGCATTATCAGACTTGGATGGCGCTTCGCCTTCAAACTTTGGCACGGAACTTCTGAGTTGGCCAATGGCTTCGGCTCAAATTATACTCCCAGTGTCAGAATAAATGTTCTGCGCTAACATGACATTCCACTTTAGACTCGCAGTATGCTCCCAAGGCGCATCTACTTGTATTTTCCATATCTACAGTAGCTCTATCAAAGATGCTATTGGTTTTGGCAGTGTCCGGTTCGCCTGAAACACGTTGCACTGGTACTGGTAGACTCTACTTGATGCTTGGTTCGCCTACCTAGAAGGCTGTAATGACCAGAATGCATCATCCCCTGAACTGCGGGTGAACTTCGAAACACTCAAGTTTTGGAAGTCCTGGAGTCCATCCGCGGTCTGGAATACACCGGTTCAGGTTTAAATTGTTTCGAGCGAACCGAGTAGTGTTCCCTTACATGCGAACTAGCCGCACTCCACCAAAAATCGCACCGAAATCTTGCAGAGCGCGAGTAGTTCGCAGTCAAGGGGATAGGGCCAAACTTTTGGTTACCTGGCGGCTTCATCTCATCTCCACACCTGGCGGAAATGCTACCTACGTGCAGTAAGTTTCGGTAGTAGACCCTTGTAGGTCAGCTTACCAAGCCGGCTTTAACAGTTAACCGTCTTACCTGTAGCGGTTCAAGCAACTTCACTTTCCACAATACTCGTGATATCTACCGTTACTATCTTCGAAACCATCTTCCCCATTCACCATCCAGCTCCAATCATCACAACATCTCTCTCCCTAGACACTCAGTCAGTGCAATCTTCCCACACTAAGTCAACTGCAACACCCAGTCTCCAGCTCAACTCCGCCACACCGCTCTTTCCCCCCATCCAAGCTCGCGAGTCAACGCAACATAACGATCCAGCGAACATGACGCGCAAGTTCGAACTTCGCCACTGCACGCAAGTCGCAGGAGTACATACACACACCAGGTTCCAACCAGAGCATGACGGTGGTAGGTACCCCAGATTTTCCCTCCAACGGGTGTTACGATGATGACCGCACGGTCGAAAGGTCGCGGTACTACGGGGATGGGAACTTGGTGTTTGTCGGCTCGGCGCATCCGTGTTTTGTCTTAAATTCCACGGTAGGAATCCCCGATTCGAAGGGGCAATGCGGGAGTTGAGACGTGGGGTAGCTGTGAGCATTGGGAGTGTATACTGGTAATCTATTAGAGACGGGAATATGGCCGAGTTGGTGCTGATTCTGGCGGTCTAGTACGGAATGACCGTGCGTACCGTGAGCCGATAGGGGGAAGGAATAATCTGCTGTTATGATGCACGTCGTGAACGGGAACTCTCACATGCTACAGTGCCGGAATAATGGTTCATGTTACCTTTCAGAGAATTACTTTCCTGATCAGATTGGTCAGCATCCCTATCGGGCTTTTCCAGCTCCATCCGCCCTAGAAGTTCTTGCCCTTGCAGTTTATAGATCTTGTAAAACTTTCATAGAGCGCGATCTAGACGAACATCACAACATTCAAAGATTGAAAAGTATATCCTCGTAGTCGTGCTATTGTAGTAATTATCGGATACGACTAAAGACCAATGCTCAAAAGGATGCCAGGCACCAATGTTTGCAGGTCCAAAACTGGCCATTTGTTCGTGTATTGTTTGTATTTCTATTCCCTAGCTATGGGAAAAGCGCCCTCGATATCTTCAGCAGTGTATCTCACACACACAACTCCCACACCGCCAGAGTTCTGTCCATAGACAGCAGGTTCATTCACCGATCATCCCCCCCCCCCCAAAAAAAAAAAAACCCCCCCCAATTTCAATTCGCACTCCACAGAACACAATAACACAGCCCTCACGTTTATGAGGGACTATGAAAAAATCATAATCTCCAACCAACACCCTCCTCCCACCAACCCCACACCCCTGCTTCTCCATCACTTCCCAACTCCGGAAAACGCCAGTACCAATGCACATGGGATCTGTCTCGTGCGTGATCGCGTAGAAAGTAGACATAAATGATGATGTTGCGCTTTCATGTCGCCGTTCATCGCACATTCGTAAACCATAATCGCATTAAATCAAAATAAAAAAATCGCAAAAACGCAGGAAATTTCAGAAATCCATATCCCAAAAATCATGCCGGCTCCCAAATACCGAGGGATTCCAGAAGATGGCTCGTCTTCGAGAGCCGGGTGGAAGAGAAGAAATCAAGTACATGAATCTTCGAGTCATTCATATCATCAAGTGTAAGCGTCGTAAGATCTTCGCGGCCGTGAAAAATACCAAGAGCGGCAGCTATGGTTGAAAATAAATGTGCTGTTATCATGAATGGTTTCGTGCGCTCGAGCCCAGGTTTGACAGTGGACGAGAGAGCCAGTCTGGATGTAAACGTCGAAGGAGTGTGCAAAGAGGGCTAGTCGTCATAAAAGTCGTTCTCGTACCCACGTTAAAAACGCCGTCGCTAAGTGACGCGGAAAGACTTATACAAATGAAATAATAAATAAGCGAAAAATAAATGACTGTCGCGGAATATTTATAGACCGCTTCTAATTGGCTTTGATGACAAGCTTCGACAGGAACTTGTTAGATAGTGAGTCGAAATTGTACATGTCGAACTTGGCAGTGTTGCGAGTTCGCAAGTAGGCCTCTGCTCACTATTAGTAGCTGTTCATTTGAAAAAACGTATTCATGAACTTACCATGCTTCAGAACGTGCTGTCGAACTTCTGTTAAGGCCTCGCATACGGCCGTGTTGTTGTTGAGCAAGTGGCCATGACGACTGGTATCCCAATCGGTCAAGGCAGGAAGCTTCTGCGAAATAGCGTGGAAGAGACCAGTGATGACGCCAACAGGAACAGTCTCCATGTCGGTGCAAAACTTCTCCACAGCAGCGGGATCGGGAGTGCGGTAGTGGCAGTCGAATTGCATTTCCTCCCATACAGCCAGAAGAATGGAAGCCAACATGAAGATGTTGGGCCAGTTCTTTAAACGGTCGCCACTGTATACACTGGAATAGAGCGCCGACAACTCCTCGAGAATCTCCTTCTGTAGGTCTCGCCACATATCGGCCATAGCACACTTGATCTGGAAGTTGACCATGACCGGCGCCACCGTCTTCCCGTAGAACTTGGAGTCTTCGTCGTCAATTTGACCATCCAATACTTCCTCGGAGCCTTGCTGCTCAATGAGGGTGATGTGATTGGTCAAGTTGTAGGCCAGAACAAGCTTCAGAGCCTTTCGGATGACGGGCAACTTTTGCTTGACATAAAAGCGGTGAGCGGTCTTGAGAATCTCTGTGATAAAAGGTGTGCCCTCGAAGTGATCGTCGATGAAGCTCTCGAAGTGGCCGTCAATGTGCTTATCGAGATACTCATTGAGCGCCTCTAGATCAATACCGGCCTCGCCGACGTCATATCTCTCACTCTTGACTTCGAATTCGATTGGGTCTTGTTCAGGCTGGTATGACTCGATCCAATCAACCTGAAAGCAACTCTCATCCGCAACAAAGACTTCTCGAACCATGACGGGCAAGGCGAAGCCATAGCCGTGGGTAATCCACATGACAGATTCCTTGGGTGCGAAGCCCTTGACATTGTACACTGACACACCGCGGCCCATGTGTCGCTCATAGTCGGCCTTCCAGTCCTTCATGAAGTAGGCAATATCTTTGATGTCGATACGAGTGCAAGGCACCTGCCATAGGCGAGCATGAGAAGGCTGACAGCCACCACAAGGCTCACCAGTATCGCAAGTCTTCTTGAGAAACTTGCAGCGAAGGCAAGCACGGAGCTTTCTGATCTCACTGGCCTGCTTGCGCTGTTCGGGCAAGAGAGGGCCTTTCCGGCGCCCGACCTTCTTCTCACCACTTCCATCTTTCTTCCCATTTAATGTCCTACGAGTGACAGATTTCGTCGTCTTTGAAATCGGGCTTTTCCTGGGAGCCGTGGGACCCGAGTGCCTTCGAAGTGAAGTGACAGCAACAGGTGAGAGAACACCCGACCCACTCCCTGTGCTCGAACGACTAGGACTGGGTGAAGTCTTGATGTTCAGGGGAGCAACGGCAGCTGAAGGGCTCACGTTATCGTGCGAGTGATGACCTTCACCGTGGAAACAATTCCTGTGGCTTGCCATGGCATCAGGGAACGAGTCAGACTCAGGCGAATATGGCGCATAAGTGAAGACCTCCTCGTAGCTGCTGCTGAAATCGAGAGGCTGACCACTTCCGTCCGAATGCGAAGCGTCAGAATTTGTGCGCAGGTGTAATGTCTGTCCGGGATTGAATATGGCTGCATTGGGAGCCTGGGCTTGCTGAAATGTTTCGTAGCTTGGCGTGTGGTACATATCTACCTGGGCCCACCCACCATCACTGCTAGACCCGGGCAAAGAGATAACCTCCAGATATGTCCCAGTTGGCGACTGGCTGCCCATGCTGCCAAGACGAGGAAGGCCATCCGAAGAAGGAAACTGTTGCAAAGACGCCCCAAAATCTTGCCAATTAGCCATACCCATACCCATCCCATCCCACTGCTGCTGCATGGCTTGTGAATCCTCGATAGGAGACATGTTACCGAAAGACTGAAGTCCTGAACTCAAGGCTGCCTGTGTGCCAGTGGGCAAATATCCCATCGCATTGGCTTGAAACCCTGAAGTGAAAGGACTGAATGGTATCAGTGTGTTCTCGGGCATGAACTGGTGTTGTTGCTGATGCTGAATCAGTGTCCAATCTGTCAGGAGTGCTGGTGAATGTAGACCTGCACTGCCCGAGAAAGTGGGCGACTGCTGCAATGGACTGGCGCTATGAGTCGACGGCGATGATAGCTGTGACTGTGGCGAACGTTCGGGAGAAGAAACCGTCGTCGAGCTGGCTGACTGGTGATGGGTTGTCATGTCTAAGGGTATCGTCCAGGTGCCTGGGGTCCTATTAGGAGCCATTGTGGAATGTGTGTTCGTTGCTGAGGTGTAAGGTGGGTAGCGGTCCCGCGGGTTGAAGGATGTTATTTCGAGCAGCGCATCTCCTCCGCCTGGATTGAAATCGAGATTGCTCATAGCTTCGTCTCGAAAGAGGCAGGATCAGGATAAAAAGCAGCCTCGTCAGATGGTCTATTTCCCGTACCGTCAAAACGGTGAGTGAATATTGTGTTGTGAAATTGCTGACACCGCTTTTTGGATCTGCGGGTGCAAATATTTCCAGGGCGGGCGGCTGA
>JAOYMO020000007.1:41857-70571 GCA_025802455.2 Iodosphaeria phyllophila | reverse complement strand
AAAATTGTTAACATCTATTTCTATTGGTTCAACCTGATCCAATCCATCATGGCACAAGTTTCGGTATTGAAATAAGGACTGAATACATACCTGTAATTGAAGCATTCCGGATGGATCTTCAAAGAGAGAGACAAGAAAACTTACAGTCTCCTTATCATCCTCATCAATCTTGCCACCCAAGCCATCCTCATCACTGAGCTGGTTCTTGAGGTTGAAAGCGTAATTCTCCAGGCCATTACGAGCCTCGATCTTCTCACGCGTGGCCTTGTCTTCCTCGGCATATTTCTCAGCCTCAGCCACCATGCGCTCGATCTCCTCTTGGCTGAGACGGCCCTTCTCGTTGGTGATGGTGATCTCCTCCTTCTTTCCGGATCCCTTGTCAACAGCGGAAACCTTGAGGATACCATTGGCGTCGAGCTCGAAGGAGACCTCGATCTGAGGAACACCGCGGGGCGCGGGGGGGATGCCGGTTAGCTCGAACTTGCCGAGCAGGTTGTTGTCCTTGGTCATGGTGCGCTCACCCTCGTAGACCTGGATCAAGACTACGGGCTGGTTGTCGGCAGCGGTAGAGAAGGTCTGGGTCTTGCGGGTGGGGATGGGAGTGTTGCGGGGGATGAGCCTGGTCATGACACCGCCAGTAGTCTCGATACCAAGCGTCAAGGGGTTGACGTCCATAAGCACGAGCTCCTCGGTACCTTCCTCACCGGACAAGACACCAGCCTGGACAGCAGCACCGAAAGCAACAGCCTCGTCGGGGTTGATACCCTTGCTAGCTTTCTTACCGTTGAAGTGCTCCTCAATGAGGGCCTGGACCTTGGGGATACGAGTAGAACCACCAACCAGAACAATGTCGTCGATCTCCTTCTTCTCAAGCTTGGCATCTTCTAGAACCTGCTTGACGGGCTTGAGAGTGCGCTTGAACAGATCCATGTTGAGCTCCTCGAACTTGGCACGCGTCAGCGTCTCCGAGAAGTCGTTTCCGTTGTGGAAGGCCTCGATCTCGATACGAGTGGACATCTGCGATGACAGGGTACGCTTGGCCTTCTCGGCCTCACGCTTGAGCTTGCCCATGGTCTTGGCATCCTTGGTAATGTCGACATCGTTCTTCTTGTTGTAGGCCTTGGCCAAATGGTTGATGATACGTTGGTCGAAATCCTCACCACCAAGATGAGTGTCACCAGCAGTAGCCAACACCTCAAACACGCCCTGCTCAATCGAGAGGAGCGACACATCGAAGGTACCACCACCCAAATCGTAGACGATGATGTGCTTCTCGCCACCAGATTGGTTGAGACCGTATGCAATAGCAGCCGCAGTGGGCTCGTTGACAATTCGGAGCACATTAAGACCCGCAATAGCACCGGCATCCTTAGTAGCTTGACGTTGGTTGTCGTTGAAGTAGGCCGGCACAGTAACGACGGCGTGAGTCACCTTGTGGCCCAGGTAGGCCTCGGCAACCTCCTTCATCTTGCTCAAAATGACGGCAGAGATCTCCTCAGGCGAGAATTGCTTCGGCTTTCCAGCCACCTGCACTTCCACGTACGGCTTGGTCTCCTTGTTGATGACCTTGTACGGATAGTGCTTGATGTCGCTCTGAACCGACTTTTCATTGTACTTGAGACCAATGAATCGCCTAGAGAGGGAGGGGGGGGGGAAGCCAATGTTAGCTTGTTCTTATTCTCAGAGTTCTCAAAAGTTCTTCTCGAGCCCGAGCCAGGTCGATCCCGAACAGGACGGACAGTTTTTCCATCTACTCACTTGACGTCAAAAATGGTATTGGTAGGGTTCGCCGCAGCCTGTTGCTTAGCGGCATCTCCAACCAGACGTTCTTCCTCCGTATAAGCAACATAAGACGGCGTAATTCGGTTTCCTTGGTCGTTGACGATAATCTCCACCTTGCCCTTTTGCATCACACCAACACAAGAGTATGTTGTTCCCAGATCCTATAAGAGTAGCAGAAAAAGATCAATTAGTCTCTCGAATCCATGACAAGTAGGCGGGGAGGTAAACAGGTGGGCAGGATAGTTTGTAGCTGAGCTGGCTGACTTACGATACCAATCACCGTGCCATACTCCGCGACCTCATCAGCCTGTGCCTGGCCCACGAAGAGCAGCGGGCTGAAGAGCAGGCAGATCCAAGCGATCAGGCAAGTGGGCAGAGCCCAGCCCGAGCTTGTCGAGCGGCGCGACATGGCGACTCTCCCAAGGGCCCTCGTCAACGTCGAAGTGGTGTTCTCAAGAATTGGGGGATGGTTTCGGGGCTACAGATCCAGATCTACAGAAGTAGGAGTGAGAGGTGAATACAGGAAAAAGCCGAGAGAGATACCGATAGACAGGCTCAGCCTTTTCCGAACAAGAATGAAAATGAAAAAGGGGAGGGGGAAAAGAAAAACTTGAAGATGCAATTCCGTGCGTGACAAGTTTTTTTTATGAGGAGGCAAACAATCCTCAAATCATCCACCGAGTACGAACAAGAGTGAGGGAGAGTTGCGTCGTCTTGCTGGTTCCGGGTCAAATCCCCTTAAGTACGCTGTGGTCTCGTTAACGCCAGATCTCTTGCATGCGCCGAAAAGAGTTACTTGACAGATTTCCGCTCCAAACTGGACACATCGCCAAAAGCTGCACGGTCCGCTTTCCCCATGGGCCCACTTACGCAACGTACATTCCATGTACCCCTGCCTGCCAGATTCGCACCATTTACCACCAGGATCTACCCGTCGACGACTTGCGAGCCCCCAGTCGCCGCTATCACTTATCGGGCTTTCTTATCGAGGCGGGTACCTCTTCTCCCCACCAGTGACTGGTTCACTTCCTTCCAGAATCCTCCACCGCCCATTGAATGAGTTCCGCCTCCAAAATTGCTGGCTTGCATTCACAGTACAGTACCGTGATGGTGCCAACTTGCTGTAGTTGCAGGAAAGAAAGCACGACAGTGGAGTGAGTTTCCCACTTGAAAATCACCACCATCCATCCCAGGGTAGGCTGTCTGGTTTCCATCCTCAAGAACTCCGGCGACCCTCCAATCGTTGCTTAAATTAGCTCCATCTTTGTCTCTTTTGAGACCTGTGCCGTCTGAATCAAGGCTACGGGTCCACATAGTGCAGCATTGTGTGGCCCTTTTCTTTTTTCTTTTTTTTTTTTTTTTTTGGCAAGTGTCTGCACCACCTAAAGGTGAGGGACCCTAGCTCAGGCCATAAATTTGGACTTCGGAGGGGGGGTTATGTTTGGTTTGGTCGGCAGGCCAGGCCCGCTTCGCACGTGAGGATATTGACGACCTATTGTTTCCTTCGGTTTCCACCGCAAGACACTTGTTTCTTCGATGCTCTAAGTTAGGTGGTTCTTGTCCACTGTACGAGTGTGATGCATGCTTTGCTAGGCATACAATTCTGCCTATTTTCGGTATGTTGTAAGGACTGCGCTATGGTAAAGGACAGATGTCATGTTTCCTCAAGGACAACTACAGTATTCTAAGTACAGGGAATATATTCCCGTAACAGTAACCCAACAATGTAAAGGACAGATCACCATTCACCAAGCAACCAACAACGCTGCTGCAGCTCCCCTACTGCAGCAGGCGCTACTGTGGAGATGCTACCCCGGAAAACTGCGAAACTTCGCCTGCATTGGCGCCGCAATGTGATGTATTGTGCTTGTCTACCTCTACCTCCGTTCTTCCGAAAGTCTGTAGTCAAAGCATCACCAAACCCTGGTGCGGCTCTGCCTACGAACTTTTAGAAGAACAAAGGTGTCTTCCTTACCTACGCCTCAGCGCCAGCCGCACGTGGAACCCTCCACGAACCCTCAAAGAATCCGAACCAGAAAACGCATAACTTGACTAAGTCGCATACAGTACGTATCACAAACGACCCAAGCTCCGGCACGCTCCGACCTGCTTCTGCTTCTGCTCCAACATTGCCTAGGATCTGCATCATTGACTCCGTATGATGACCGGAAACCCCGGAAATCCCAGCGGCGACCCATGCATATTCCTCAGGTGGACGCGTCCGGGGGCGGGGGACAGCCACCGGTACCGTAAAACGCCGCGACGGCCGGAATAGGCAGGCCCTGGTTCCCGTATTGGGAATCCAGCTCTGCTTGTCCGAGCGCAGTGCTACGTTGATGTAATCTTGTCTACCTGTCTTCTTCGGAAGCTTGCCTAGCAGCAGTAGTAGTGGCCTCGTCTCTCGGGAATCATGAGAAAGCTTGTAGTGCTGCAAAAGCGATATTTTTCCTTGGATCGAGATACGAGTGGGTGTGATAGTTTGATGCTTGGGGATGGGTGGATTTTACTAGGGCCGTGTGCTGAGAGGCCGAGGCTGTCTACTATTCTTGCGGACTCAGGATGGTTCGTTAGTCTAGGCGCTGTGTTGTAAA
Organism: Iodosphaeria phyllophila; assembly: GCA_025802455.2. Classification (NCBI taxonomy): domain Eukaryota; kingdom Fungi; phylum Ascomycota; class Sordariomycetes; order Amphisphaeriales; family Iodosphaeriaceae; genus Iodosphaeria; species Iodosphaeria phyllophila. Next base: position 66,198 of record JAOYMO020000007.1, on the reverse strand, counting down.
TAGGCAAATCCCAAGGTCGCTTAATCTCGTTCATGCATTCCATCTGATTCCAGATCGCTTCTGGTGTCGACATCGCCTGGATTTATCCGCCAGGAGACTCTTAGTCGTCGACAAGTGCCCGCTCATAGCAAAACCACGATCATCCGTGCGGGATATCCGCCGGGTATCATATCCGCCCACGCTCTCTCTCTCTCTCTCTCTCTCTATAGCCACACCCATACCTCTACCAAACTCACAAACAGCACAACGCCCAAATCCCCACCTCCGTTCGCCATTTCCATCCGAAATTCTGCGCCATCCCACACCGACAACAAACCCCCCAAAGCCAATATGCTCCCCACTACTCCAACAACCCCGCCGCAATCGTTTCGCCCGCACTCCTCAACACAACTCTCCCCCCCTTCTCCAGCGGCAATTTGCTGCCTAGCCTAACCACGATCCTAGCCACACTCCCAGGCTTGACAATCCTAGGCTTCTTCTTCGTGACCGCGCCCGTACTCTTATCCAGCACAGCGACCATCTCGACAATCTGGCCCGCCGCATGCAAGCGGCCCTTGTGCACGTCGACCTGACTGGGCACCAGCATATCGAAGGCGAGGGCCTTGACGGTGAAAGTGTCCGTGCACTCGATAGGGTTAGCGGCCGAACAGGCAATATCGCCGACGCGGACGTGGACGGCGTCGATGTTGGATAAATGCAAGACTACGTTCTGACCCGCGACAGCCCAGTCGACGGGCGACCCGTCGAGCTCGAGGGACTTGACGAAGGCCTTTTCGCCCGAGGGCTGGACAAGGATAGCGTCGCCGGTTTGGATGGACCCGGCGTCGATGCGTCCGGAGACAGTGACGGGGGAGTGATTGGAGCGAAAGACCTCGGAGATGGGAAAGCGGAACGGTTTCTCCATGGCGCGGGCGGACGGTTCGGAAGCCTCGAGTTCCTGGATCAGGGTTTGGCCCTTGTACCATGCGGCGGCGGGGTTGGACGAAGGGTTGACAATGTTATCGCCGTTCAGCCCGGAGAGCGGGACGAAGGCGGTATTTTTTGACTGGAAGCCGGTCCCGGAGAGAAAGCCTGAGACTTGTTGGACGATTTCTTGGTAGCGGTCTTGAGACCAGTCTACGGCGTCGAGTTTGTTGATAGCGATGATGACACGGGATACGCCCATGCTGCGGATGAGGAGGGCGTGTTCTCTAGTCTGACCCTTGAGTCCAGCTTCGAAAGCACCAGTAGAGGCGTCAATGACAAGGATGGCGAAGTCGGCCTGGGAGGCGCCGGCGATCATGTTGGGGATGTAATCGCGATGTCCTGGGGCGTCAAGGATAGTAAAAGTGGTGGTGTCGGTATCAAACTTGTTAGTGGCGATGTCAATAGTAACCCCGCGAGAGCGCTCTTCAGAGCGTTGGTCGAGGACCCAGGCGAGGGCGAAAGAGGACTTTCCCAGGGTTTGGGCCTCTTTGCGGTAGCGGACGATGGTGCGTTGGTCGACATGGCCGAGGTCGAGAAGGAGACGACCCATCATGGTAGATTTGCCGGCGTCAACGTGACCTGGAGGAAGAATGTGTCGGCATTGCATTACCAAGAGAGGGAAGCGAATATGGGGATTTTATTGACAATGAGGAAATCCATAAAAGGTACGTGGTACGTACCCACTACAACAAAACTGGCCGTCTTCTTCTTCTCACTCCTTTCATACTCGCCCAACACATCCAGATTCTTGCTCTTGGGTAATGGGGTATCATTGACCGACAGGTTCAAAACCCCATCGGCCATCTGGTTCGACTTGTTGTTGGCATCGGTAGCCGTTGTCGACTTGGATCTAGCAGCAGTAGTGGCCAGCTTCTTGTTGCTCGCTGAAGGAAAATGGAGGTTAGTTACATCAGTTGTTAGCTTTTGTTGCTCGTCCGCTTAAGCGAACCTTTGGCTTGAGCGGCCAGCACGATATCGTCCGGGCTGGGTTCAGAGAACCGCCTCACTAGTTCCTCCCATGGGAAGGGTAGCATCGCCACCCAGGGGAGCGGATAGATCCTCTTCTCGGTAAGTTGGGAAGCTTGCTTCTCAATCGCAGACCCGCAGAGTACTTGAGCAAAGTCCGATGGTTCAGCCATGACCGATGAGGGAGTTGGTATGCTATCTAGCGTGAGGGTCGGACTTGCTCCCTCAGAAGCAGTGTCTATAGCTGGAGCCGAAGCTGAAGCTGGAACCGAATTTTCCGATGTAGAAGCAACAGTCTCCGCCGGTTTGGCCACAGCATCGGGCACAGAAAGACTGGGTTGTATGTTATCCTTGTCTCTCTCTTTGGCGCGCATGGCTAAGCAATGATGTAGTTGTGACTGTTGTAGTTGTTCGTGATGTGGTTCCCCATTGCTAAGGATGAGTTCCTGGACCGGCTCATTTGCAGTGATCGCCTTTTGCTCTTCTGCTTTCTTCTTGCGTGCCAGAGCCAGCTGCTGCAGCTTGGACATCTTGCCAACAGCCAGCGACCCGCCCAGCAAGCCGCCACAGCCAATATGCACCGGTCTCGTGAACACGGCGCATCTCTCCTTGGATACATTCAACCAGGGCATATCGTTGAAGAAGTCGGCGAAAGAGACACCTGGCCTAGGGGTTAGCAATGATACAGACACAAAAGCAACGGCCCAAACACCCAAGGCAGGACCACACACCTTTTGATGACGAGTATCCAGATCCGTGGTCCCCATAGACGCTCCCTGCCGAGGAGATCTCCCGGTTTGCACAACCCATCCGCGTCGTCGGCAACTCGGGCTCGAACAGAAGAAACGAAACAACACCAAACTCACCATTGCCGTTGCCATTACTGGCCTCCGGTTTCTTCTTCGCCGCTTTCGCTTTGGGTGGCGGCGGCTTGATGTACGTCTTTGTCAAGTATGCGATCGTCTTATCCACATCGCCATCGTAGTGGTACAGCGACTCGTGGATCTGCGCCGTCGTGACTTTGCCAGCGTCAGAGCCGAGCCCCGTGCGGACGGCCGTTGTTGCTGATTCGAGAATCGCTGTGATGATTGCGCAATGGCATGTTAGCTTCTTCATGTTCTACCGTCCATTGCACGTGTACGCAATGAGGATGTGTCGGATGAGGATGTGTCGCTCGGGGCTGCAAGTGGGAGGAGAATGACGTACCTAAATCCTCAGCTGGTTCTGAGTCATATCCGCCTTGAAGGCCATCATGGTATGTGTCTGCATCTTCGCCATCATCTTCATAATACACGCCGTCGTAATCAGCCATGTCGTCTTCGTAGTCATAGTTGCGATACATTCTGTGGCGCGACATCTTGACTGTGGTGTTGCGGGGTATCAGACACCCCGCGTCGTTGTCAGTGAGTGGTTCCAAGTCGTGCACGAGGTATGTATGGATCAGGCAGTGTTGATGGTGTTGTTGGTGTTGTTGTTATTGTTTTGATGATGGTGGGGACGATGAACTCCGTTTGAGAGAGAGTTTGCAGAGAAGTTGCTTAAATCCATTCGCGTTTCCAAACCATTTACGCTACCTCCTAGCGTGCTGACGTCGACGGCGGTTGTTGCTTTTTTGTTCGCCTTTGGAGCGCAAGATACCAAATGAAGTCGACCGTACCCTGCCACTCTCACCTATGAGGTCATCAAGTGCACTTGGACGATTGAGCGCCGTCGCGTCTTCACACGCGTAAAGTGGCAGCATCCATCAAGGTTCTTTTTGTAATAGGCACCGTAAATTTCATGTGCAGAGACGCGTTCAACATTATCGCGAACGGCATCATCAACACCACAGTAGCAGCAGCCGCTGCACGCAGCATTACGATTTTGAATAGGCAATTGACTTGATTGAAGCTTTGCCGTCCTCCTGGGATTCTACATTTCAGAATTCCCCATGATTCACAATGGCGCTCATTGTGGACAAACACCGACCGCGCTCGCTCGATGCGTTGACATACCACGAAGACCTGTCTGAGCGGCTACGATCTCTGGTTCGTGATTTATCCCAATGGCCGACCTCCTTTCTTTCTTTCCTCTTTCATACGATCCTTTCTCTTCGCTAAAGCACCAAAAACTCACATCAATCCTCTCACCACCAGGCCCAAAGCGGCGACTTCCCGCACCTCCTAATCTACGGCCCCTCAGGAGCAGGCAAAAAGACGCGCATCGTAGCAACCCTGAAAGAACTCTACGGGCCCGGTGTGGAAAAGATCAAAATCGACGCCCGCGTCTTCCAAACCACGAGCAACCGCAAACTCGAATTCAATATCGTGGCCTCTGTCTACCACCTAGAGATCACCCCCTCGGACGTCGGCAATTACGACCGCGTGGTGATCCAGGACCTGCTGAAAGAGGTCGCGCAGACCCAGCAGGTCGACCAGTCCGCCAGGCAGAAGTTCAAGGTCGTTGTCATCAATGAGGCGGACCATTTGACGCGCGATGCGCAGGCCGCACTGAGACGCACGATGGAGAAGTACAGTCCGAATCTGAGATTGATCCTGCTGGCGAATAGTACGGCGAATATTATTGCGCCTATACGGAGTCGCACGTTGTTAGTGCGGGTGCCGGCGCCGACGGTCGATGAGATTGCCAAGGTTTTGGGCGATGCGGCCAAGAAGGAAGGGTGGCCGGTTGTCAAGGGGTTGCATAAGAGGATCGCGGAGGATAGTGGGAGGAATTTGAGACGGGCGCTACTGATGTATGAGGCTGTGCATGCACAAAAGTACGTTTCCCATGTCATTTCTCATTCCCAAACACCGCGCTCTACACTACATGATACTGACTCAGCCACCAACAGCGAAAAAGTCACAGATAGCACGCCCATCCCCCCCCCGGACTGGGAGGGCCTGATCAGTCAGATCGCCAAAGAAATCATGGAAGAGCACTCCCCCGCGCGGATCCTGCAAGTGCGGGCTAAGATGTACGACCTTCTCACGCACTGCATCCCCGCGACGACGATCCTCAAGACCCTCACCTTCAAGCTCATTGCCCTTATCGACGACGATCTCAAATGGGAGGTTATCAAGTGGGCTGCTTTTTACGAACATCGCGTTAAGACGGGAACCAAGGTCATCTTTCATTTGGAGGCGTTTGTAGCCAGGTTCATGCGGATTTTCGAGATGTATTTGATGCAGATGGATATGTGAGGGGGAGGGAGACAGCAAGTCATTTGTGCGGGCAACGGCCCATGGGGGCGTAACACGAAAGAGAAATCCAATTAGCCGGAATATCTCGTCTCTTGACGGCATAATGAACCTACAGAGCTACAATGCTTGGAGTTTGCTGTTGGTTCTACGGAGTAGTCTGGTTCGAATCTATCCTACTGACATCGCTCGACAAGCGTGCGGTCAGAATGAACCGCTGGCTGCTCCTAATCTTCTAGCCTAATCCAATCCATATCTGCCAGCCATGCTTCTACCCCTTGGGGTCGCACTATCCTGGCAAATCAATGCGTGCTCCTCATTACCCTCGACCACAAGAACAAGTACTTTCCTCAATCAGTGTAGCGTAGCAGCCATAAACTAGGTAACTCGTGACATGGTCGATCTCCACCATGGGTTTCGCCAGCAACAAACCCCACCAGCCATGACTCACAAGCCCAGCAAACCATCTCACAATCTTCCACGACCAAACATCATGCCCTTCTACTGATTCCAAGCTTCGCCCACCTCAACTTCTCGCTTCTCTCATGTTTCCCAATGCTCCAATCTGCCCCAATCGCAGGCTCAAAATCTACAAGGCAGTAATTCCCCACCCGCTTGTCCTGGGAATTCTTCGAGTTCTCACGTCAGCCGTCAGGCTTTCCAGTCCAGAACCTGCTCCGTCGCTTGAAGATTTTGAAAACACATAATTACAAGACGGAAACGGCAGCTCTCACAGTCCATCTATCTACCATGGACGACGCTGTGGTGGAAAGCCATAGACATTCGGCGGCGTCGGTTTAATTATGACTACAATTCGCACCAGCGGTGAAAGCCGGTCATGGCGGCTTCGGGTCCAGCCCCGCTTTATTCAGCAGAGCGAAATCTTCGCCGTAAGTTTCTGCGGCAAAGCGTTGCCTGAAACGAGAGTAACGGGACCACAGAAAGAGAGCAATCTCAGGCCCGTTTATCAATATGTATATACATTGCCTCCAGATTGATGCCCCCAACTTGATCAACGAAGCTGAGGTCCATTCTCGTTGTGACTGATCAGACCTGAGAATAAGGTCCAGGATCTCACCCCAAGCTCTATATCGAGCTTCGCCTCCGAACACTTGACGCCTTCGGTCCACGAGCATCGCAGACTGGCTCTTCACAGGGACCGACAGCACCGCTCGCTACAGCTGGATATAGGCCTTTCAACCACGCCAAGTGAAGCTCTCTCGGTACAATCCTCATCAATAAAATTTTCCGTCCCTTTCGAGGGCCGCGACCCTGACAACCATGTCAGCCAAGCACGTGGCGCTCGAAACTGTACTGACCGAAACTACCTGGTGGTCGAGGTCACCCACACCGAAGGCGTGAGCAAGTATTCATAGGAACGATAGAGAGCCAGTCGCGACGGACTCGAAATCTATTGTAAAAGGGGGACTGTGGCTCTTCGAAGCAAGCAAGCCATGATCGGTGGCGTTTCCAAGCGGCTGCAATTCTGGGTTCGAATCCTAACAATCTTCGGACAAGTCTGAATGAAGTTCGCCCCTCTTCTCATTCTTTAACCACCTTATTTTTCCTCGTGTCTCGTGTGGATCCCAACCTCAACAATATATAAACGGAACTAGGGATGCCTCATCCCATCCATGGAAGTCTGGGAGAGAGCACTTGCAACCTTGCGCCCACAGCCAAGGTAATATCCATTACTACGACCGAGCCTCGTTGCTGTACGTAGAGAGACCTATTGTCCATGAACGGTAGCGAAAATCTGCTGTATCTTGGCGGAGTGGAAACTAATGGGACGAAAAACAAAGGCTTTGCCTAGTCGGAGATGGTTCATAAAAACAATGCGTTGCCGAAACCTCGAACACCCAGACAACAACGGTGTGCCCTCGTCCTAGCCCAGGAAATGTACGGGTTTGTTTCCAGCGAATCGAACGTCGTGAGAGCTGTGCTCAACAAAACCGCTTCTTCTTCATTGTGATTCTGCCCGGTTCATCTGTCGAATCAAGCACTGGGATTGGGACAGACACCAGGTGCTAGAAGGAATCCATCCTCGTTCATGGAGGGTGCATTTGATGTCTAGCTCTGACCCATGTTTCTTCCACTGCGCCGCTTCCTCTCACACTACAAGCATTGAGCAGGGGCACATCAATATCTCTGATAAGACTGGACAGAACATCGCGTTCCTGGAGCACGGAGAGGGGGCGGTCCGAAGTGGTGAAGATCTTGTATTCCGTAAACAACTCGTCTTCACTATTTTTCGCCAATGATACTATTGGAGGATGAACGAAGCCCTGTTCGAACGGGAATCTCTCTTGCGATAGTAGAACTTTTTGGCGTGGCTGTGACAATTGTAGCCTTAATAGAGAGTGGAATGTTGCATAGATCAAAGTTGAGGTGTCGATCATAGAAAGTTATTGGTATCGAGATATTCAAATTGTGTAGTGAGCGTATTTGAGCGTATTTGAATCATCCGTGAGCTGTAGAAGTGGTAAATTACATAGTAGATGATATTATGTTGTGCTGTGTCGCAGGTCTAGTCCAACGCATATTTGCCTCACATCACCAGATAATTTGGCATATATTTGAATCTGGCCTATGTCCATCGTAACAATCACATTTCATTTCACGAGATAACTATGTATGGGTACCCACGCATCCATCTATCGAACGGAGCCTTAGGCACAAGGCATACCGGTATGGTTGTTCATAGATTTTGAAATAGTGTAGAAATACGTTTCTCCAGAATTCATCGTGCGATTCCAATCATGGCCATTGGTACGTATCTCACCCTTCTCAATCCCATCAATCTGGTCACGAGTTTCACCGCCCTTAGGCCGTTGGAGAGGTAAGATCCCCTGAAAGCCAAGGATACATATACAAAACTTCTTTTTTAAATATCAACCAAGGTTAAACTTCTCAGGTCAGACATAGGGGATCACAGCTCCCATTCGGCGTGGTGTGGGTTTTCAACCATTTCACTGCAACGCTATTCTAAGAATCAACGGTGAGGTCGGAGGAAAGAAACAACTAGTCCTGGGAGTCAGTCGTAACTATCCCAAACGGTCAGAGGTAGGAAATGCTGATATATTGAAACATCTTGCTTGGTTTCTGTGAAAGACTGGAGGAGGGGCAGAAGAAGGGGGTATGGTAGAGATAACGCTGACAATTGCTGTGGTGGAGAGTGCGGGCACCAGCAGTGGCCATCAGAGAGAGACTCCCATTTGTCCTTTGGGATCATGCCTCCGTCCGGGATATTCTCAACACATTCGTTGCTGTGTACTTGAAGTGTTTATGAGGCGGGAATCTTAACGTTGCCTCCAATCTTGCGAAAGTGCGGCCTACAGTGCAGGACTGTGTGAACAGGCTTTCAATACAGTGTTAAGTGTGCTGCGGCACAGCACCAGTACGGTGACTTTCTGTGAATCCACCGTCCTGTTCAAGACAGCTCTCATTACTGGAATCACGAGACGAAGCTTTCCCTAGAAAGATTTAAAGCCCACCGACGAACCATTTCAGCCCCGCTCGTCGATCCATCATCATGCGCTGGCACCAATTCATCGTCAGCGCCCTGTCCCTTGGGACCGCGGCTACCGCAGCCAAGTCATCGTCAACAGCGGTGCCGAGGAAGCTTGACGATATCACATACAAGTCGTTGGCCGCGTCGCAGCGTAATCACAGTGCCGTCATCCTGCTCACTGCCCTCGATGCGCGCTTCGGCTGCCAACTCTGCCGCGACTTCAGCCCGGACTGGGAGCTGCTCGCCAAATCTTGGACACAAGGCGAGAAGCAGCAGGATGCCGCCTCGGCTCCCAATCTTGTCTTTGGCACCCTCGACTTCTCCGACGGCCGCCAAACTTTCATGTCACTTGGTCTGCAATCAGCTCCCGTTCTCATCCTCTTCCAACCGACCACGGGTCCTTTTGCTTCCCCCAAGTCGCGTGAACCTGTCCGCTACGACTTCAGCGGTGGTCAGACAGCTGAAACCGTGCATGCCTGGCTGTCGAAGCAGCTCCCCGACCGGCCGCACCCGCCCCTCCAGCGCCCTGTTAACTATGCGCGGATCATTTTGAGCACTGTCATCACGCTGGCCGCTGGTGGTGTTGTCATCAAGTTCTGGGGCATGATTCTGCCTGTTATTACCAACCGTAACCTGTGGAGCATTGCAAGCGTTTGCGCCGTGCTTATATTCACGTGTGGACATATGTTCAACCAAATCCGAAAAGTGCCGTATATTGCGGGAGATGGCCATGGCGGGGTTACATGGATTACGCCTGGCTTCCAGAACCAGCTGGGGATGGAGACGCAGATCGTTGGGGCTATTTGTGAGTTTCATCGCCATCTTCTTCTACTTCACTGGTCGAGGGTCTATTTGTAGCTAATCGTGGGCAAACCAGATGGTATCATGGCCTTCGCCATTATCCAATTAGCCTGCAAGAGTCCTCGTAACGCCAACCCTAGAATCCAGCAGGTGACGATTCTTATCTGGAGTTTTCTGATATTCGTCGTCTATGGATACTTGTTGTCCGTTTTCCGGATCAAGAACGGTGGATACCCGTACAAGCTTCCACCCTTCATGTAGACATTCATGGCAAATAGAAGGAATTGAGAAGATAGGGCCTTTCCAGATAGGGCGGATCCGTGTACGACAGGAGTGGTGTTTATCATTTCAGCATCGTTGGGCTTAGTTCCACGTTGCATGGTATGGCATGGCGTTTTGCTCTTGAACGGATGTTTGAAGAAAAAGACGAATGAACTTCATAAGCAGGAGGCGGACCATAGCTCAAAAGACGATCTGGTTGTCTGGTATCAACCCAGTTCAGGCACTCCCTGAATGCCAAGATACTAACTGTCCATAGCCCTGGAAGTCGCAGGCTGTTACATATCATTGTGTTATGACTGTTCGTCTTCCGGTAGGAATTGACAAGTTAAACAATGAAGGTACAATACAATGAATAGTTCTGCATCTCCAACATTACACGTTTCATCGCTCTTGTCAACCTTTCTCCTGTGATACTTCAAATCTCGTATCTTTCGCTCTGAGCTCAAAATTCTAGCAAACACTAGCCTGCTATCTGAGCTTCGCCCAGGCAGATCTACCTGCGCATCACGACTTAGGTCGGCTAGGTGGCCGCGTAGGCTGAGTAAGAAACCCAAGACTCATGAAGAGGGACGGCTATGTATCGGACTGATCCAAGATCCGATGGATACTGGTAACGCTAGCGCATCCCCTTGATACATGATACACGCCCGCGAATCCAGGTTGCGTTCAGACACCCAGCTATGGAGTAGAAGACACCGCAATTACCATTGTTTTTGAAGAAAGATGTCTTGAGGAACGAATGGTTGCAAAGCAACCGCAGAGGTGTTCTCAGCTATTCCTTAGCTATCATCCTTGCATGTCGCAATAGTTCGTCAACTGTCGTGGCTTGCCGCACAGAAAAACACCGCGGTTCATGGATCTTCGAGATGATGTCGGGTCCGAGGCAACACTATCGATATCTGCAATAGCCCTTATCCAGACTGTTTCCAAGCGTGGAAGCTAGAGCCACAGTGAGCAAGACTAACTGCCGGACGTTGGCTGATATGGTATCGATGCTGATGCGCTGGAGAGTATCATCCAGTTTCCGGCCGTTTCCCTTTCTAACATCGAGCGGTCGTTTCGCAAACTACTGGACTTGGGCTTCTTGTTCAGATAACTTTAAGAGCGCGCCAAGAAATCTGCAACTCAGTGTCTTGGCTAGAAAACCGGTACCACAGTAGAGTACTACTGTGTAATGTGAGTCCCGATACCCGCTCAATCTGTATGTTGGTTTCGTCCCCTGCTTGCAAGGGTCGGATGCGCAAAACGCCGTCCGGTCAAGCACACGTGATATCAGACTCCACATCTTCCCGGCAGCCTGCCAGCCAAACCTCGCCTTGCTTCAAAAAGTAAAGGGAGAAGTAGCTATGAAAACTTGACAAAGACGCTGGCAATGACTGCAGTCAAACTTTCCGAGACGTCCGCACTGAATTGTGTTAAGAATGATCTGGCTTCTTGGTGAGAGCGATGAAGTGAAGTTGTTACCCCACGCCCCGCGCCCCTGCCGAAATGGTCTGTGGCTCCACTGGCCACATTTGCAGATGCCGTCTTTCTGCCCCCACGCTTGACCACCAAGTCCTCGCGTGGGTAGGAAGTACAGAATATGCCCAAAACTCTTGTTTCTAGAGAGGCTTTTGATTGACACGACATGACTGTATTGGAGGTTACTTGTTGTCTACGAAGAAATATTGACGGCACGGCTCCGAGCCGGAGAAGGGGACCGAGCGGTTGGACGTGGGGTAGGAATGCGGTATCTCCAGAGCATTTCCAGTAATTGAACGAGCAGATGGGTCCCATATTGCCAGGCTGCGAAGTGCGCAACTTGCCGGCGTCGGCCACCAATCGTTGACTACGGGGGACGATTCTGTCTCAAGTGGGTGGCGCTACCATACCTTATTCCAACGATGAAGTGCCGTATTTCTGCCCCAGACAAATCGACACCAACCAAGTGATATCCTCCTCGGAAGCCTTCAAGCACATCCCGGGATAGCTTCTTCTCCTTTGATCATAGTGCGAAGCCACGGAAACGTCAGCATCTTCATTTAGTTTTTGTAGATTGTGGGCAGCAAATTGGCGGCAAAGGTCACGAACGCAAGGGCAAAAGAATAATGTACCATGCAGATATCGCGAAAGGAAACATCTCTCGCAACGGGACTCGCTCGGAAAGGAATTGTCTACAGCATCTCAACCCTCGTACCGGTGTTGTCGCGTCTGCTTGCGGCAAGTGTGCTCTTCAATCACCTTGAGAATCTTCGCACCCAACCGCGCGGTTGTCTGTTGCAGGCACTTGTGCTTCTTGGGAGGTAACGACCGCCGTAGAAGGACACGATACCAGAAACCAGTCACAATGCCTGTTGTGCTGGGTTGCGTACCGGATGCGGCAGAGTAACACATGGTAGCCCCCCGCAGACCCCCCACAATATCCGACAGGGACGAATGAATCTGGATTACTTCGTATACAGTAGACAATAGAATTATCTTTTTGCCCTGAAACAAGCAGAAAGAAGCATGTCATTCCAAATACCGATCCTGCCCTGTTCTGGCCCACGGCCCAGCTGGACCACTACCGAGGAGGTAGTTCACCTGGTCCGTGTCGATTTATCTAGGCCGAAATGCGGTATGGGTACAATCGCCCCCTCCATAATCGTTGGACGATCGCTAAAATTGTTGGTTGATGATGAGATCGCCGAAGGATTACGGTAGTTACAGGCACGTGATTTAGTTACGAAGTTGTCTAGCAACAGGAGACATGCAGTGCAGGTATACAGTAATTCTAACGGTGGGCAATTAACATTGCCATTTCCAAGGGGTGATTATACTTCTCCGGTGGTCTAGCTAAAAGTTCGATCAATAGCCTACCTCCTAAAAAGGCTTTCAAGCTGGACCAATTTGCCTGTCTGCTCCATGGAAGGCTCTGTACATTTGAATTTCTGAGTTGGATGTTGTTGGCGATTCCTGATACACATAATAAGCTTTCAGGGTGCTCTTGGCAGGAAACTCCCGGGGGATGAGGATATCACGGCAGCCCCATTGCTGTGTTCATGGAATGCAGTCTTCATCCATGTTCTGTGTGGCACTTGATACGGCGAGAGCCCCAGTTCGAATTCTAGATTACCACATCTAAAACATAGTGCAACCATTTCGTTTCAGTGGTGGCGCAGTATATCAGACCATTGCCTAGACTGCGGGCGGACATGTATGTATGAGCTGATCCATAGTCGTTGTTGTCCAATATGGGTATCAAAACCAAGTGAGAGGGAATTGTTTCTATTATCTGTAAAGAAATTTGTGAATATCATCAGCCATACCCCCACCCCGTACACGTATAACCTTGCAGACAAAGCATCTCTGATCTAGAAGCAAACGAAACAACCTTCCACCCTGTCCGCTAGTCACAAACGTACAGTACAGTACTATTACCATCCACAGACGATAGTCATTGGCCAAGTATCGCGGGGTGGCGATGATCCAGATCTGGAGTTCTGGTCGGCTCAAGAAGTTGGCGGATGGATCTTGATTGGACACAGCACACGAGTGGTCGCTCCGGGCGATACTTCATACAGGGTCACTACTTTTGTCTGATACCACCTGAAGAGTGCCAAACTATCGCCATCTAACAGACACAACCTTGCCGATGTTTGTAACCGTTACCGGTACTTGAAAGTGGCCAGGGAGAGATCGACAGCCCGTGTCCTTAATCGCGTCAGACTTCCTGACCGTCTTGGAAAGGAAGTACGAAGTAAGATACTATGGAACGGCATTTTCACGCTTAAACTGGTATCTGGCGTGGGAAATCCCGTTCCCGTATTATCTCAATTCCATGTTAAGACGGTTAGCCTCGTCAAAATAAGCTTAAAGCTGAGGAAGAACCCAGATCCTCAGGGCAATTCGAGGAGTTTATTTGCAGAATTGTTGATCAAGCCAACTAACTTTCAAAGGCTAATTCAAAGCAGAGGGTTCACTGGAAATAGTCTTCAGAAAGGTCAAGTAGTTATGGAATGACGTTAATCAACTTGAGCGCGTTAGTTAACAAGTTGGAGTGGATCGAGAAAAACATCTGGAGTCGCATTCTCAGACCCCCACGGGCCAACCATGACCCCTGGACGTGCGGCTACACAGTACCAGTGCTAATCCCAGCACCACATGACTACCGGCACCCTTGATCCTCGCTTGCGGCAGCGAAAGGAACCAATACCCGGCTTGGCTTGGTTTGTGCTCTACAGCCCAGATCAGAGTTCTGGGAAAGAGACTTCTCTTACCTCCCAGACGGAAGTTTTTCAAGATGGAACTCACGTAAATGGGCTCTTGCTTAGCTAAGGATTCCCGTAGGTAATTACCTATAAGAAAGTGGTCTAATTGGTGTTGAAGGTATTTTATGTGGAGAATTACCTACGGGCACCCTTAGATAAGCAAGAACCCATTTACGTGAATTCCATCGTGAAGAACTTTCCGCTCGCCTCCTTGCTTCCGAAAGTGCATGGAATTGAGCACCTAAAACACCTTTGCGACCGGAGCGATGTTATCTTTACCAGAGCGAGTGAATCTATAGCAATTGATCTCAACTCCATCCCGGCTGTCTCTTGGATTACGTTGCTGACTACGGATTATGTACCCTCGGTTGCGCTGGTCCATGTTTTTTTTTCCTGCTCCCATACGCTGGCTCCAGGTCTTGAAATTGGTGAGCGCTGTTCTTGTTGGACGCTTCAATATGTATGCAGACTTTTGAATAGAGGGAGGTAGCGGCGGAGTGTTTTTGGTAACTTGCATTTGTCCCGTCGGCAAATAGAGAGTGATATGACTGTGACTGAGCTAAAGTTCTACACCATCTTACCGTATAAAAGGGTGTCTTCCCGTCATGTGGCACAGGGATTCCAAGGAAAGGCACGCGAGGAATAACAGTGTTTGATTGGACAGCGTTAATTCTTTCAGCTTGTGGTTCAAGGACAAGCAAACTGGGAACGAAGTGATGATTCCATTGCTCTCCTCCGGCTCCCTCCTGTATTTCCTTGAGGTATCAACTCTTGTCCCCCACTTTCTCGCTGTGAACTATGGTCTCACACAGTAGGTCTAGGTCACGTACCCCCTGTTGATTTTAATGGGATTTTCGTCCCGGAAGTCGGACGGCTGATGGATGGATCGAGCCAATCGACTTGGGAACCCTGGGTGGTGTGCTAGCGCGGCCGCGGGGAAGCGTATCCTCAGGCACCTCGGCAGCTCAAGATTTCTGAAACCGTCATTACTTGAGCCTGCAGTCTGGAGATTCTTCCAACGGCGTTGATCATCCGCGATATATAATGGGGGCCACCAGATATGCAGTAACCGTGCTGTAACAGAAGTGGGATGTACCGGACGTGGGATGGCTCTTGGTCGTTGCATAAGATAGAATGGGATTTGCGTACATCTCACCCGAATTATGCAACAACTGAGGACCATCCCACGTTCGGTGCATCCCGCTTCTGTTGCAGCGCGGTTAGGTTATTCACCCAAAATGCGCTAAGCCACTGATGAATTCGAGGCAAGCGACCGCCACCACCAATCCGAATCAGCTAGCAGATACTTCCCTGAGCTTAGCGATTTTTTTGAAAAAGCAAGTTCGGGGAGTGGCACATACCGTTCCCACCAGTGGTCTGTTCCTCAAAGAGCATGCCTGCCCCAGTTATTTTCTGGTCAAACAGATCATTCCCGATCATGGAATCACATTCCATTTAGCTGGTAAACCACTCCTCATGAGTGACACGAAGGAGTGGTTAGCAGACCCTCCACCAGGTCAACATCGCAGCCCTACCAACCCGCCAAATCAGCAGTCCTCTTTGCTCGTCTGCATCTATTTGACAACAGGCTTGGCGCTGGTGGTGGTGATTGTCCGCGTTTGGGTCAGAACTGTATTGTTCCGTGGTCTATTCAACTTTGACGATGGTATGTGACCGTATTTTTTGCCTTCGATGCTCGTAATTTAGATTCCATCGTTCGAGTTTCTCTTTCTAACAAGGCTTCGCAGTACTCGTAATTTTGGCCATGATAAGCACCCTCGTGGCAACGGCTTTAATCACCGACCGCAAGTTTTCCTGAAAACGCACTCCTTAGGGGTATCGGAGAGGTTCTTATTTCATACACCGAATATTAGCTGACCGAAAATCGACACATAGAAGTCTTGCACTACGGGTTTGCGTATCATGCCTGGGACGTTAAAACGGCCACATGGCTGCAGTCCATACGTGTAAGTTTGTACCGGGTTCACGATTTGTCTAGGTCTGGCGGCCCTTGCAAATTCTGCAATTGTGCACAATCACTTCTGACTTCACAACCTGCAAAAAGGGCCAAATTATATACTGGGTTATCTACCCATTGTGCATCGGGTTCCCAAAGCTATCTGCGCTGTATCTGTACACGCGTATTTTCCAGAGTAGCTTTTGGCTCTGGCGATCCTTCTGGCTCTGTTTCGCCATCCTCATCATATACACAGTGGCCTTCAACTTTTACCTGATCTTCCAATGCAAACCATTGAGCGCCAATTGGGATCCTAAGTACTATGAAGAGCGTGGAATAATCGATACTACGGCTTTCTGTCCAAACCATTGGGCGTGGTACTTTGCGTTGAGCATCTTGAATATCGTAATGGATTTCGCAACGTTGTTCCTCCCGATCTCGTTCATTTGGAAGTTACAGATGCCGGTGAAAGACAAGGTTATGCTAACGGTTTTGTTATTGGCGTGGGTTGCGTATGTGCATACTCTCTTTTTATGGATGAAGAAGGACTCGTCTTTCTATCTCTAAAGTTGTTGTTTACCTTACATTGTGATGTTAACAACCCGTGTTTTAGCGCAACGGGAATTTCAATTTACCGAACATCGATTATTTTTAGCGCCGACGGCTCCCACGATGCGACATGGGCTCTGGCGAATGACTTGTACCTCTGTTTCATCGAAATCAACCTGAGTATCGTCTGCGCCTCGCTACCAGCACTCAGACCGCTGATGCGATCCACGAGTTTGCTCGTCCGTCGCAGATTCCAATCGTATCGGCAAGGCGCTAGCGGGGACAATAGCAAGCAGCCCAGCGATCTCGGCAGCATCAGCTTTAGAATACGGTCACACAAGTTCTACAGCAGTGCAGTCGAGCGAAATCGTCAGGGCCGCAGGAACGCGGGAAAAATCACCGAATCGTACTTGTTTCTTAGTAATAATGACCATGGGATGCAGCGACTGGGTAGTGGAGTTAGCGGGGGCTTAGAGGCGGGTAGGAATGTGGAGGAGACTTCAGATGGGACGGAACCTTTGGCCGAGCCGTCTCCTTTACTGATAGCAGGGCCACGGGAGAAGGGCGGTGTTGAACCAGACCAAAAAGACTGGGCTCGTGTTCCATGAAATGTTGGGGGACAAAATAATTAAACTTATGATCTAAGGTGGAATTGGACAGTAGATGTGTGGTAAGCCAAATGTATAGCAGCACATGAACATGATGGTTGGCTCCTGTGGGATATTGCTGATTCGATGAGGAGCATATCGACTATGAACAGCAGATGCAAGAGATAGTGATGGAGACAGTTTCAGCTGGTACAAGATAAATAAATTGTTACAACCGGATTTTTTCTGCATTTTCGTGACCACAGCCCTGCTGCTTTGAGGGCATTTGTGAAGTGTTTTCGCTTGTTACAAGTGGACAACACAAATACCACATGCGACATTACACATGACCTATAGTAATCAAATAGAAGACAGGTACAAATGCGTAAAAACATCGCCAGGCGAGTAGGTCTTCATTTTTGGTGCGGAGAATAAACATTATATCAGGGGCTATCTAAGATATAGACATGCAACTCTTATCATTAAATCATGGGGGAGGAGCAGACCCACCTCGGCTCATGGTCAGTGAGTAACACACCTTCTTCTTGCCTGTATACCAATTAGCTTTCCTGCGAGCACACCAGCAATAGAAGAACATTATAGGACATTTTACATCAGATTCAAAGTGCCTTGTCACAGGCAGTATCATCAAAGCCCATGGAGCTATGTTGACCGTCGTGATTATATGATCATCATTGAAGTAGGGTGAGAACTTGGCTTGGCTTACCTCTGGCTATCTCGGTCATAGCTGACCAGATCCAACTGTCGAATGGCGGTTACCTAATTATAAGATTCTTCGTCGAATTAGAATTAATCTCGGTTTCGGGTTGACATAATGGAAGTAATGGATAATCATTGGTTCAGTCATGACGATTCTCTTCTGTGCCGAAGCTCTGACATATGCTTGTCAAATAGTTGAGTCAATTCATCACGCAATGGCTGGACATAATTGAAAACTGAGATGGACCACCTACCTTTCCACTCATTTGGATTATAGCCTCGGGTGGGAAATGCATCTGTTCTACGCTTGTCAGTATCTATATAGTACTAAGATTAGAGATGGAAAGGGGCCATTGCTTCATTATCAGTTTTGCATGAATGGTTAGTGGTAAAGGGTGTCTGCATCGAATTGATCGAATAAGACTCGTCATCTGAAATCATCAGGCGAAGAATAAAACATAAAGAATACTACTAGACTTACGCGACGAGATGCAGCAGGAACTAGATTTTGGTGGGTGACGACACTATCTAGGATATTTTGACTGCACAGGTTCGAAATGTGTTAGTGACCGATGTGTCTGGTGGTAATGTGCAGAACTTCCGGATCAATCAAGATCAGTGGGCGAGGTTTTCTAGGCCTGCCACAAAATGGCGTATCGACTCATGTGGTTTGAATTCGGAGCCCAGTGCCGCTTCATCATTTCAAGCGTATGACTGCGACGAATGTGATGTTGCATACCCTGCAGTATATTATGCTGTCGCTCATGTAACTGCGAAGTGCTCATTAGTTTATATTTGCAATCGCCCTCTCGCATTAGGTAGAACAGTCACTCAAGTCAGACAACAGCCTGTTGTTTATCGTCAAGGAAATTCAGACGGTAATTTCCAGCTGTGCCGAAGCACAGAAATGATCATCATGCAAGTGATCCAGACATTTTCGTAGAGAATGATGCTACACACCTAAACAGCAGAAAACAGCTGCCAAACTATCCCACCCCACCTGCCCGCTCCGCGTTCCGCCGGTACAAGCTATCGTGTGTTGCCTAGCAAGGGGAGTCAGGTCAGCATGTGAGCTCCGTGGAGTCGCGATGAGTAGATAGAAGGTAGCGTCTATGTCATCTCAGACTGACGTGTACAACAGTTTCATTCCATAAGGTCAAAGACTCTAGTTTGCGGTTTACAACAATGTCATCAGGGAAAGAGAGTGATTGGAATGCCGTCGTAGGAATGGGCACGTACCTGATAATGACATGCCGTTGAAGGCGACAGCGTTGACCGGAGGAAGGGCTTGAAGGACTGAGGTGGGAAAAGGGTGATGTTGAAGCAAGAAGGGTTGGAAGGCCATACGTTGTAGGAAATTTTCAAGATGCAGGTCGCTGATTTTTCAATGGAAGGCGCGCGCAAGTGGGGCCTTGCAAAAACGTGGGCAAAAATTGAGCTCTTGGAAGGTGGTGGAAGGTTACATTTCGAGACTTTTTGGCAGGCGGTGAGTACAGTACAGTGCTGATACGGTTCCCTGAGCGATGGCCTGTCATTCTTAGAGTTACTATTACCTAGCGCATCCTGTGTATTCTGTTGCTCCGGTTGTGGATACTGGTCTGGTTACTGAGGTAACTGCATCTAACTATTACTAAGATACGGTGGCTAGCTACTGTGTAGAACGTCTGGCAGCAAGCGCGGTGGGCCTGTACAGTGCAAACAAGCTTGCGATACTATCACTTCCCCTGGTCCCGCAAGACTCCATCCTCCCGATGCCGGTGCCGGTACGCGTTGAGTTGGTTTAAACACTCTGACGCGATCTGAAGGGATTCCCACTATCCAGATCCGTGGGAGATCGCGAGCAGTTCGACGTAGCATGCTGAGGACCTGAGATCAATTCGCTCCGGGACCCATCTAGTCACAGCAAGGCCAAACCACAGCTGGTGCTCGTATAAACCAGCCACAGGCGTATCGGATCATCTGCCACATTGCTATGAAAGCCGAGAAACATGGATTCCAACGGAAGCACCACGCAGGCCATTCTTCAGAAGGTTATGTCTGATCCATTACATCCATACTTTCCCGTTGGCGTTGTGATTCCCGGCCTCATTGCGAAGGAACTTCCTACACCCACCATCCTGGCCATCTTCACCGCAACTTGTACTGCAATTTTACTACCATCTTTGCTGGTGGTTCGGAGAAGTCGTCCCGGTATTCCAACATCCGAGTTAGCTACGGCACTTTGGTTTGTCCTCTGTGGTTTTATCCACCTTGGACTGGAAGGCGAGTTATTCCTTGAGAAGAAATTATGCTAAGAAATCCAAACCCTCATATAATTGGCTTCTCCCTCTCAGAAGTTAGCTCAGAATACTGACATAGAATTACAGGTTACTTCGCATACAATGCACACCAGATGGGCAGCCGAACCGATATTCTTGGACAATTGTGGAAGGAATATTCCCTCTCGGATTCACGGTATTTAACTCGAGATACGTTTGTAGTCTGTATGGAGACCATCACTGCTGTTTTCTGGGGTCCGCTCTCTTTCGCCATTGCATACGGCATTGCATCTGACAGTCCATGGCGTCATCCGCTTCAATTAATTGTTAGTTTGGGTCAACTTTACGGCGATGTTCTCTACTACGCGACTTGCATTTTTGAAGAGATGGTCCGAGGTGTCACCTACTCCCGCCCCGAGCCGGCCATTTTCTGGGGCTATTTCGTATTTATGAACGTATTCTGGATCGTCATTCCGCTCTTGTTGTTGAAGCAAAGTGTTCAGGAGACAACCAAAGCCTTCGCCGCAGCGCGTGGTTTACACAATCGGGGTTCTGCTGTGGATGAGAAGCAGCTACCAGAGAAAGCAACAAAATGAGCCTACATTGAAGCTCGCCGATAATATCAAGCTCCACCAAAGCGTTAGGTGGATGCATTGCTTCAAGATCGTATTATAGAGTATTAACCACGCTTTTCCAAATAAAATTGCCTCAAAACACTACCACGCCTTTATCAAGCCCCTCGGCAATCAAAATACACGTTTACAGTAACTCTTAGCTCTAAACTATGATCGTCAATCCTCAACTCCAATAACGAATCTCTCCATTGTCTCGACGCGGCTTCAGAGTACTATCCCTCAGACTCCATCTTGCCTCTATTCGGACTCCTTCGCTTCTCCCAGCCGTGTGTTATCAACACTCATACCCCCAACACTCTTGGTGATGCCGCCAAATGGACAACTTCCTGTATCACTGGTTTTAGTCGATGGTGGTACTGACTCCTCCGCGTCCGGATCATCTAACACCTTTTTCCCATGCAGAAACCCCTCCGGATCAATGGTTGTCTCTTCATCATTCGACCGAAACTCGCTACCATCCTTCACATGCCACTTCGCAATCAAGTCGTTCTGGATCCAAATTACCTTCCCTATCGCCTTCACGAAGGCAATCTTCCTTTCGAGGCTCAGCTTAGGATGCGATAATATTGCTTCCGTGAGAATGTCCTGAATGTACGACAGACAAACCCCCATATGGATATACTCAATATGCAGCGGGTGCGCGCGACCTAGCCCGACATGCATCATACCCACTTTGTCAAGATAATCCCACAGCTCCATGCTTGACGGGTCAGAGCATAGCTTGTGGAGATAGGCGCGCAGAAACATCTTGCGGTACTGGACTTGCGGGCTCTCCTCCGTCGGCATAGCGTCAATAGGCCCCTCGTAACTTGTCGATCGCGTGGATAGAGCTCGTGCTGTGATGTCGTATCTCAACAACTTCTTGTAAACTATGTTGACCACGGCCGGTATCATCTGTTTGAAGTATTTGGAGCATGATTGTAACGCTGCAATGTCCTCTGGTGGTCCGTTAGTCTGACGTGGGTTTTCTGTGTGTTGGTTCATCGTTTCAGATCGACGACTTACGACTGCCAAAATCCAGGAAACTATGCAGATACCGTATCCGGGCTTCGAGGTTGGTATATAGCTCCTCCCGGCTGATTTTCATTTGCGGGGCGTGCGTCATGTTCTCTGACTTGGTGCTACCGATATAATAATGACGTTTGGCGTATGGCGATATTCACCGATGATGCTCGAAGCAACCTTCACTTGTTTCTGAATGATTCCCCTGGTTTTCCAATGGCAGAATAAGCAATTCCCAGAAACGCAACTGGCGAAGCATGAAAATACAGAACGCCAGGAGCAAACGACGAAGGCGGCTTTCATATTCCAAGATTCGTCCACTCAGATCCACGAAAATAAAAATTACGCGGCGCTGATTTGAGAGTTGCAATGCTTCGCCGCCATCACGGTCTGTGTGCCTGGTTAAACAGCAGGTTGTGGGCTGATGCCAGGGGTATATTGACTGGTGGCGTGTTTGCACGGGGGACGAAGTAGATCCTTAACGAGGAAGAACCTGGTTTGTTGAAAATCTTACAGACTCCAGTTGCACATGTCGATACTCCTAATTCTTGGAGCGAATTCGCTACCATGCTATTGGATTGGAAAATTGCCATAGCTATTCATGTCCTCGGGTTTACGATGGCGGGGATTGTTTTGGTTTGGTTCTCTCGATGATACAACAATTAAATGAAGATTGCTACCCTTTGCCCGACTCCAGCTCTGGGACGCAGCTCTTAAGTTATAAAATGCGAGCGAACTCCTCACAATATCTTCATTCATTTCCAGTCAAGTATTAATTTCAATGCGAGGTACAGACAGTGACTGATTACGCAATAATTCTAGTTTTTTTGTGGAGTAACACCTGGTACTTAGTGTAGAAGGCATTACAGGGGTGGGAAGGCATTGAAAATATGCGAACAATTCCTCCATTGGTCAATGGTAAACCGGTCATCTTCAGAATCAAATTCTGGACTCGACGTTCGCGAAGTCACGATATCTCCCTGATTTGTCACAAGACCAATCACAAACGCTACCACGTGGCCCGGTTCTGCCCGAAAACCCGGGCGTTGGCGCAAATCGTACCAGGACCGTACCGGTACTCCCATCCATGCCGAGGACTTCCGTCTTCATGGGACCAAGCGCTGGTACGGGGTTCTGGAAGCTCCGGTAAATTTTCTTCATGTTGATAATCCCTTACTAACAAGCCGGCGATACTAGTGGAGTCTTGTGGGCTAGGCGTTAGGAAAATGAACTCCAGACTTGAGCGGCGGACGTCTTTCTCTGCCTCTCAAGCTCCCATGATGGATCGGAGAAACGCGGTCCGAGACCGTTGGGTGGAGTTGGTTCCGTCATACTGCTTTGGCCCTTGCAACATCGCCGTGCCGATCGCTTCCCCTCGGCTTAGGATTTGCATTGATTCACAGCTATCGTGATTTTCGTGGGAAGTAGTAAACAGCGTGATTCTCTTGATTCTCGTGTACATATTTTCTGTATCGTTTGTGACCCTTTCTTCGTTAGTTTCTAGATTGCTCGTTGAAGCCACTATTCAGCTCTATCAAATATACTGAGTTTACTTTTCAGTGCTCCTTCTCTACAACACATCCCACAATGGCATCAGCCGGGGCGACCCAGACTGAAACGTCTTCAGTGAACACACATATTGTTACATTGACGAGATTCTTGACCGAAGGACAGACAAAGCACAAGGAGGCCACAGGTGACTTCACGTAAGTTGTACGAAGATGAGATGAACACTTCCCCCCAACCGGGACTCCAGCTGATGGTGCATGTTGATACCAGACTTTTGTGCCATGCTCTTCAATTTTCATTCAAAGCCATCTCCCACTACATCCGGCGAGCAACCCTCATCAATCTAACCGGTCTCGCGGGCCACGCCAATGCTACAGGCGATGACCAGAAGAAACTTGACGTCATCGGCAACGACCTGTTCATCGAAGCCATGCGCTCATCGGGCAAATGCGCACTCCTCGTATCCGAGGAAGAAGAAGACGTGATATTTTTCAAAGACAAGAAAGACGCCCGCTACGCCGTGGCCTGCGACCCGATCGACGGCAGCTCCAACCTCGACGCGGGCGTATCCGTCGGCACCATCTTCGGCGTCCATAAGCTGGCCGACAGCGTCAAGGAACCTACGCGCGAGGACATCCTGCAGCCGGGCACCGAGCTGCTCGCCGCCGGCTTCACCATGTACGGCGCCTCGGCGCAGCTGGTCATCACGATGCGCGGCGGTAGCGTCAACGGGTTCACGCTGGACAACAATTTCGGCGAGTTCATCCTGACACACCCGGACATGCAGATCCCACGGGCGCGCGATATCTACTCGGTGAACGAGGGCAACTCGCTCTACTGGCAGGACCAAACCATCAGCTACTTCAACTCGCTGAAGGAGGCGCAGGAGAAGTCCGGCAAACCGTATAGTGCGCGATACATTGGGTCGATGGTGGCGGATGCGTATCGTACGTTGTTGTATGGAGGCGTTTTTGCGTACCCGGCGGATAAGAAGAGTCCGAAAGGGAAGCTGAGGATTTTATACGAGTGCGCGCCGATGGCAATGGTGTTTGAGAATGGTATGTTGCGGAGCCTTTTCTTTTTTCCCATCCTTAGCCTGGGGTTCGAAAGGTTTCCTCATGAGAATGTTGACTGATGGATCGTATAGCGGGCGGGCAAGCGGTTGATAGCAACATGCGCCGGATGATGGA
>JAOYMO020000007.1:14838-41757 GCA_025802455.2 Iodosphaeria phyllophila | reverse complement strand
ACTTTCTTCTTACATGTAGACAGGCAGGGAAGCACGTGATTTGTCGCCCCCCCCCCCCTCCCTTCCCCCCCAAAATCCACAGTGCTCCACACGGTGCACGGTCGAGTCTTTCTTCTTCCTGCTTGAGTGGTGGGACTGCTTTGGCTTGGTTAGGGTTTCTCTCGCCGTCCCGCCCTGGCTACGGATGGTGAGGGTGCTGAGTAAGAGGTGCTGACCGGAGTGTTGCGTGGTTAGGAGGGGTGTTCGGAGCTTTGTTTTTCCTCCGAAGCACCGGTGGTGGTGGTGGTGGTAGTGGTAGTGGGAGGGGCTAGAGATCAGGCAAGGCGTGGATGGGGGAAAAGGGGTCGAGCCAGTAACATAAGTTTCTGGTAATGTGCAAGGCCGCTGAGGTTTCCGAGCCGTGCCGGATTGATTTGTGCGGGATTTTCCAGCAACTTTCAAAACACGTGTGCCGTACGTTACTACGGAGGCATATATATACGGGGTTTTGTTCCCCTCGACTTATGGCCCCTTTGGCCACTCGTTAGAGATGTCCGCGCACTGTCTGTCGTATACTGTATCTACCTACCTGTTCCCAAGTTTAACCGGTAATTTCTGACATGGTATCCATATATACGTACATACATAGATACCTATGCTGAACCACACCACACACACACGCTAGACAGGCGTATGCTGTTCTACCCGTCATTCCAGTCGTCCTTCCCATGTTCTCCTGGAACTCCTGTTCGTCTTGGAAACTCCACGTATCGATCACAGCACCCGCTGCTGGAGATATTCATTTTAACAACACCGCTTCCAGGGATTACCGACATCCGTGATGCACGCACCAGCCCAAAGCATTGTATCATTCATTCCACATACCCATACAAACACCCGCATTTCCACTCATTTCTAAACAGTATTGCTATTCCCAAGCCTATCTATCTATCTAGGTACATAGGACAGACAAAGGCGTGGTATAACAGGTCAGTCGTATTTCCAGGCAGCAAGCCCAAGCCCAACCCATGCACCCCTCGATCAAAAAATCGATTCCAGCCCCTCCCACCCACCAACCCCGTCCCCAACCATCCTCCTTCTATCCCAATACCCGCCCGTAAACCTCCAGTACGCCTCCCCGGTAACCTCGCACGTATCCTTGACAAACCACGCGGGCTCGAAATGTTCCCCCTTCTCCTCCCTGACCTTCCTTCTCTTCCGCTGCTCCTGCTCCAGCCTGTCCTTCTCGGTGGCCGCGAGATCGTACAGGCCCTCCTCCATGGCGCGCTGGTCGGGACGATGCCGCGAGTCTGTGGGCGCGATGCACTGGCGGAGGTTGTCATCGATATGGTTGAAGGAGAGGACGAAGGGGGTAAGATTGAAGGGGATCTTGGGCGGTCTGGGATTGGCCTGCCAGATGAGGAAGGCCTTGGAGGTATCCGCTAGGGCCCTAGTGGCAGGCGGAGCGGCGACATCGTCGCCGTCAGGGGGCGGCTCGACAGTGGCCTCGAAGCCGGGGGTATAGCGGGCGTAGAGCTTCGAGTTCCAGCGGCCGCCAACGGAGACGCGGGGGCGACCGTCGGGGTCGAGGAGCTTGCCGGCGACCTGGTAGGCAGAGGAGGCTTTCCAGCCGCGCTGCTTGAAGTCCAGCACGCACTTCTCGCCCGTCGTGTGGTTGGTGATCTCGACAGGGCCGTAGTTGTCGACGACGGGGTTGCCGGTGATGATGCCGACGACCTGGCTGGTGGGTTTCTTCCAGGTGTACAAGTCCTCTTTACCGCCGCTCTTGGGCCGTATGCGGCAGAACCAGGTGCCGAGATGCTTGATGTCGAAGCTCCGGCCCAAGAAGCGCGAGGCGACGTTGCTCTCGCCATAGTAGGTCCAGTGCGGGGACTCGGACCAGACGGCGCCGATCGGGGGGTGGTGGGAGACCTGCTCGGTGAAGAAGCGGTAGCCTTTGTCGGGACGGACGTACTCGAAGGTCTCGCCGAGGAGGGGGTTGAAGGGCTTGGCGACGCGGTCGATGGTGGAGGCGAACTCGCTGGCGGCGAAGGCGGCCACATAGAGGAGGCGCTCGATGGAGTCGGATCGGTCGGCGGCCAGGTCGAGGAGGTCTGCGTACTCCATGTCTTCGCCGGCGCGGAAGAGGAACGAGGTGGGCTCGTTGAAGGATACGGGGAGGGTCATTTTGGTCATGTCTTTGCCGATCATGGATTTGAGGATGCCCTGAATGTATGTCAGCCATGTAAAAAAATTCAAACGCACTAATCTTTTTTTTTGGACATGGTTACTTCTTACCCATAGTGAGATCTTGGGCCGATTGTCCTCGTCCATCTTGAGCCGCGTCCTTATCCCCTTCTCATACCCCTTGTAGGAATCGCTAATATCCAAGCCCTCAGAAATAACCACATCATGTTCCGCATCCCCTTTAGTGCCATCCGACGGGGGCAACGTCCCCACATCGATCTCTCCCGCATCCACCGCATCGAAGAATTCCTCCTCTTCCGCCCCGGACTCCGAATCCTCCGAGATCTCAATCATGGGCTTCGACAGCACCGTCGCCTTGCGAGACAGAGTCGACGTTGTCCTCTGCAGATCCGGTGTACTTGCACCACCCTCCATGGATCCAGTCTCCCCTGCCGCCTCGGTAGCATTAGCATTAGCATTAGCATTAGCAGTAGCAGTAGCAATAGCAGTAGCAATAGCAGTAGGAGGGCGGGTGCTGGTAGCGCTGCTACCTGGCCGACCGTGCATCTCCTGCTTGTTCTCCTGCTTGTTCTCCTGCTTGTTCTCCTGCTTGTTCTCCTGCTTGTTCTCCATGACCTCGCGGAGGGCTTTCTTGGTGACGCGGCGTCGGGACTCCGACTTGCCGATGCGTTCCTCCAGGACTTCGTGCTCGCGGGCTACTTTGGCCATGCTCTCCTCCCACATCTGGCGCATCTCCGTCTCCTTGTCGAGCCGGTACTGCCAGTGGGCATCGCGGTCCTTGGATATCCTCAGCAGATCGCCCACGAGACCCTTGAGGCTCTTGATAGCCGCATCGTACGTGGCCAGAGCTTGCGTCAGTTGCGCGTCGGCAACGGACAAGTCCGGGTTGCGGCCCGCCTCCGTCTGGATGGCGGCGCTGACCTGGGCTAACGTGTCGAGCTGTAATCGGGCCGACTGGGCAGTGATGTTGAAGGCGTCTTTAGCCACGGCCGGCCGGTCTCCGTCGCTGGATTCGTCATGGTCGATATCGTCGATATCGTCTACCTCGCCTGACATGACGGGAACGCCCTGGCTCTGTCCTCTGGACATGTTCTCGGGTGTACCGCCCTCGGCAGCCTCTTCGTCAACGCTGTCTATCATGCTGGTCCCCTGGACTACAGGTAGAGGTAGAGCTATCCGTGACGAAGATGCATTGGCACTGAAGCCGGAATTGTTCGACATTTGGGGCAAATGCACACTGCCTCGCTTGTCGCGTATGCTGGCCGACTCGCTCTTGGCTGCATCATGGACAGAATGATGGACAGAATGATGAGAAGTGTCCAACGACTTGGAAGAAGCGAATCCATCTTTAGCCTGGCGTAAGAATTCAGCAGTCTGGTCTTTCTGTTTCTGCTCCTCCTTAGCCTGGTCCTTCATGAATTGGATGGCGTTGTTGAGAGCCCAGAACCAGCGCTTAGCTTCGACTTCGTGATTGGCCTTGAGCGTGTATTTGACCGATGATTTACCAATAATCTCAAACTTGGTCTTTTCGTCCGGACTCATGTGCAATTTGGCAATGCGCATGCTGATCGCCCCTCGGCACGCGTTCTCAGCATCGTCTTGCTGCTTGTAGTAGCTGAGCACCCCATTCTCCAGCACAAACCAGCGCAGCTGATATCCCTTGCGGTAGTTGGTCCACTTCTTCAGGTAGCCCTTCATAGTCGGCTCGCCTCTGTTAGCACCATCACCGGCCCCCGGTGGAGCGGCCCGCTGAGTGGCAGCATGACCGAGGACTGCTTTTTCCTGGATGCCTCTCTGCGCAGCAACGGCAGCCGGCGACTTCT
Organism: Iodosphaeria phyllophila; assembly: GCA_025802455.2. NCBI lineage: Eukaryota > Fungi > Ascomycota > Sordariomycetes > Amphisphaeriales > Iodosphaeriaceae > Iodosphaeria > Iodosphaeria phyllophila. Next base: position 37,747 of record JAOYMO020000007.1, on the reverse strand, counting down.
TCAGCATCGCCCGCGTCACATCGTCCTTGGTAACATCCTGGGGCAATATCCCGTTACGATCTCGCTGGAAGGGGTCGGCACCATGTAACAGCAGAGCTTGGATCAGTCTCGTATCCTTTTTCCGGGCAGCCTCATGAAGTAAAGTGCCTCCCGTCTGAACGATAGTCGGATCGGATGGAAGCTCGGTGCTGTTGATATCGAGAACGGTAGAAACACGGGGCTCGTCAACGATCTGGCCCAGCTTCACGTAGTCTCCCGAACGCACCAGATCTTGAACCTCCTTGACCTTATCCTGGACAAATAAGGTTCGGGACAGTTGCAACTGCTGGAAGATGTCGGGGTTACGAGCCACATCCAGCGGGAGCTTACCTTGATGGTTCGGGATAGCATCGTTGATGGCTTTTTGCTCCAACAGAAGACGCACCAACGACCCACGACCTTGTATGGCCGCGATATGGAGCGGGACGTTGCCATCCTTGTCCCGCGCATTTACATCCACATATCCAGCACCATCAGACAGGATATATTCCACCACTTCCGACTCCGCACACTGGATCGCCAAATGGAGCACCGTCGTATCATCGAGGGGGCCCAGACCCGAGCCACTGATGGACGAAGTACTCTTTCTCGGCCCTCCTTCCGATGTCTCGCGTATGGCCTTGGAAATAGCTGCCGTATTCCCACTTCGCAAACCCTCCACAATCCTAAACTTGCGAACAGATTGCTCCAACGATGAAGGAGTCCCCCGGCTCTCCTTCGATGTCGTCACCGCCGGCTGCGAAGCCGAAGCCGAAGCCGAAGCCGCTGAGGAAGGGGCGCGACCGAGCGACATCCTGTTGGCTGACGATCCTCTAGCCGAGAACGAAGCTGACGGTCCATGCGATCGCGAAGGGGTATGATCCGTAGTGGCGCCCGATGTAACGCTGACAGCCGACTGAGAGGTCGTCTTGTTGACTGTCGAAAGAGATTCCGAGTCCTTTTCCTTTTCCTTCTCCTTCTCCTTCTCCTTTTCCCTCTCGCTTCCCTCGTCTTTATTCGTATCCCTGCTCCGACTTCGACTGTCTTTGTCGCGATCCTTCCGAAGCAGCATCGAGAGCCGCGCTGCTGACGATCTCGACCGCTTCGAGCTGCGCCGCGTTCGTAAAAATAAGCGTCAGTGCCAGCACATGCTACCAGATCGACCCCCCTATGTAGTATGATGGTATGATATCACATAAAACTGCAGCGGGTGTGGTGGCTCAAGTATCACCCCAGCCTCGCATCAGCACGGAAGTAAACAAATCTTTGGCCAAGTCCCTTTTCGTCATCCGAGCCTTCGTTGCGCAGTTGCGCAGTTGCGCAGTGCTGTGCCATTCTGCGTAAATGCTGGGCTCAGCGATTTAGAGTTGCCGGAATCTGGTAGCTACAGTGCTGTGGTACGTGCCGTCGAGGGGCATTTGCGTTGGATAATCCCTGCTTTTTGCTCCCAACCCGAGGACAACAAGGTACCTGGTACCTGCCACCACGACTCAAGCTCGGCCTTGGGGCAGTTGCGGGGTACCGCAGCAGCGGTGTCCACAGCCGGTGGCGGAATCCCAAGAAAGACATTCGAGGTGCGATGCAGAGAGGAGGATGGGATGATCGGAGTACAGAGCAAAGAAAGCATTGCGGTCCACTCACCTATCCCCGACGGACGACATGATCCAGGCCAGACAGCAGGGCGCTTGTCGGACGAAGCGACAAGCGGGCGGGCTGGACCTCTCTGTGCTTGTGTCGGATCTGCTGTGAAATGTCAAAATGTCCAGCAGGACTTCGGCGGGGTCGCAGAATGGGAATGGGGAAATTTTTCAATTCTGTGCAGTTCGGAAAAAAAAAAAAAAAGAAAAAAAGAAAGCTGTCTGATGGACTCGCCACGAAACACAAAAAGCAAACAACCCAACACAATGCAAAGCAAGGTACCGTACCTGCGTACCTGCCCGCCTTGCTCAAACTTCGCGACTGCTGAAACTCCGCTTTGCGTCCATGTTAATAAACACACCCGCCAGGATCGCTGTCCTACTCTCTATTTTCGTTCCAGCTTGATTTCACTGGTCCTGGAAGCGGGAAAAGACACATTGCTGCACAGGAATGCGCAGATCTCATCCTCTCAGACCCGATGTTACCGCACGCACGCACGCACTCGCACGAAGGAACGCAGCAGTTAGGTTTTGAAACCAGACATATCTGCCGAATTGCAGCATTACTCACCGTAATTGCTGCTGCGCTTATGTACCGGTAGCCGCACTGCCGTGCCGTGTGTGTCCTGTTTCTAAAATGCCCCGAGTGCAAAGCTAGCCGTGTCACATCCGCCTGCGAGATCGCCGGTGATCTTGTGCATCCCCGAAAGATGCCACGTTCCCCGCTATTTGGAGGGGTATTTCGACCCCTCCGCTCCGGCGCCTTACCGGTGCGGTACCGAATCCTCTCAGAGATCAGACAACAAATGATCAAATCCTCACTTATTCCCGTTTTTGCTACCTTCTCTTCTACTATACACAGTACTATTCGTTGGAGCGCCCGCTTGAGCCTATCAGAATTAGTACCCAACCCAAGAATACCAAAAAATCCGATCCTACAAATATCCCAAGTGCGGAGTGCTAAGACAGGTGGTTACACCCCCTTTCCCCTTACAGTCAAAACCATATCCACCCAAGTCGCGTGCAACTCGGACACGAAGTACAATATCGAACTCCCAGAACGAGGATGGGGGGTCTCCGAGGAGTGGGCAAAGGAATACAGCATGCGGTTCAACCTCTCAAAGTCGGTATTCATGCACTTCTTCTCCGACGCAGTCCTGCGCCTTATTGAGGATTCCTGCCTTCTGGGGGTGTGGCTGGACCTAAAGTTGTCCTTCATCCTACAAATACCTCCAACTGCGCAAAACTAAAGGGAGAACAAACCAAATTCCCTTGGCAGTATAAACAGATCATAAACGCCATGCACTTACAGAATGGCTGGCTGGCTGCGTAAAGCTTTGCGTGTTGCTCTATCCGCCCCGAGCACCGGCTCATGAACACAAAATTATGTTAACCATGTTGCAATAATTTGGTATCTAGATTGAGCAGAGGGACGAGACGGATCGTCTGAGCTTGCTGATCATTTCCCTTTGCTAAGGGCAACTCTAGAGGAGCTGGATGAGGCAACAGGAGAAAGGGGAAGGGAGAAGGCATTGAGGATTCTGTGAGAGGACCTGAAGGATTTCTCAACCGGTTGAAAGCAACCACTCTCAGTAGAAGGACAAGGTGGGATTTACCAGAGCCAAGCCACAGCCTTGGAATGACCAAGTGCAAGGCTTGCCAGAAAGTACTTCGATATCGGAAACGTTCGGAGAGCACTGAACAACCAGGTTCCCAACAGGTGCCTGTCCTTGCTAGATAGATCATGTGTTCTCAACGGCTGTAATGCTACCTCAAAGCGGCAAAGCTGGCAGAAATGGGAGGAGGAAGACAGGAGGAAGAGAAGGAGGAACAAAGCTAACAAGGCCTGGGGAAATCTGACTAGCAAAACCAGGCCTACGGCAAGGATTCACTGACACGGGGCACACACTTCAGGGATCTGTCCCCCTGCTCTCCAGTCATACTGGTGGATAACTGAACACAAGACTGCCAATCCGATACTACAGCAACGCGTAGGGGGGTTTTTGGAAGTTTTTCCTCGTCTAGGTCTAATTATACTTAGTCTCAAGCCTCAAAGGGCAGTGCGCTTTGCCTAGCAGACAATTAAATATCATATCATTGTTGTTATGATAACCCCACTCTTGCTGACGTCGTCCTGGGGCACACACAGATCACCGTATGTTTTTGATGGCGTGCCGCGCAGTGAGGTTAGGGTTGGGGTCAGGATTGGGCTATGTTTTAGGGTAACGTGCTCAGAATGATCTGGACCAGATTTTCCGGTTCGCCAACACTTACCTTCGCTACCTCCGCTACCTCCGCTCTTCCGGAAGTCTGTGAGTGCTCTGCCTGCGGTACCACTTTCGGAAGAGCGGAGGTAGCGTGAGGCCCAGACTCCACCACATCTACTCGTCACCCTCCTGGCTCTTGCGGCGATGGACTCGGGACCCCACGAGGAAACCGTACCTGCGAAAACGAAAGGCTGCGGTATGAGCGCGTAGTGACGGTGATAAAGGTAGGAGGTAATTAACGCCATGGCCGTACGTTACCGGGTTCGTTAGGCAAGGAAAGATCCATCATCCAACTAAGCTACCAGCGCATGCCTCATAGCGCAAGCAGCGGAATAAGCGCCGGGAGGAGTCTCTTATCAGGCCGCTGACAGAAAGAGACGTGCTCCGCGTTCCTGTTTCTTCCAGCTCCTTTGCGCATCATGCGTGGTCATTCTTCCTTCCCTTCTTGAGGATGCCACAGGCTGTACGGTGCAGTTCTGCACTGCACCATGAACAGCGGCGAAGCCGACCTCGCGAGCGATCGGCCGGGCCGGGAAGGAAAGGTGGTCTGGAAATTGGAATTTTGGGGTGGGCAGAGGAAGGTTTAAGAACCCATATGCACGGGTTGGCTTTGGATTCCCAGGCTTCCGGACGCCGGGGCCGCAAGGTGCGTTGATTCCGACACAGTATCCATTTAGGCTGGCCAATTTTTTTTTTTTGGTGTGATGATACCATTGATCTTCCAATCGTTCGCAGATTGAACAACTCCGGGGTTGATAGTTTCATGGCGACAGACTTTGGAAAGAACGGAGGTACCATAGCACGGGACTGAACCAACTGTGCGGCTTCGACGTCTGACAGCCTGATTCCCTGCGGCCTACCGTAGATAGATACCCATGCACAGAAGAAGACCTTCAATACTTCAGTATCACCTGCGGAATAAAGCAAGTGATATTGAAGGTCATCTGCACGGGTAACTACCTACGGCAATCCGTAGGGAATCCAAAACCCACTTATGTAGGTTCTTGCTCATACAGGAGAATTTTTTTCTCACCGTGGAATGCTGTAATTCTTCGAGGGGAAAAGTTTGCAGATTCCTTTTACGATCACGCATACAACAAGGACAACATGACGTGGGGGGTGATGAATTACAGGACGTGGTTGGTTTCGAGCCGAGTAAGAAAACAATACCAAAGTGTCGAAGCGAAATGACAGATGTGAGAATCGTGCATGGGCGGCAACCCTGCTGAGGTGCAATCGGCAAGTCGTCTACGGCCTGGAAGACAAAATGGAGGCTGGATACGAAAACAGAAGCTGACCATCGTACACAAAGACCAGGATGGTCGTCCTGGGTCCATAGAGTCCATCGTTCAGGAACGATTGGGGAAGCCCTATCGGGAAGATCGGTGTCGATGCGAGCGGGAGGAATCCAATGGATCTACTGCGCATTCGGGGACGATTGTGGTCCACACTATGTACACAGATCCTGGGACAGCCCATATCATGGAAAGCGAACACAGATCGCTATGCAGTGCGCTCCCCTCTCGATCCTCTCAATCCATCACCTACGGTACGCTGCTTGGAGACAAACCTGGGTATCATCTCAAAGGTAGAAACAGAATTGCGCCGCGCGATAAAGAATACTCTGAGCCTCAGAGTCTGAGGCTCCTCACCATTCTGAATACCCATGTACCCGGCAGTTCAGGTGGATATCATCCCCTGGACCGTGAAAACTGACCGCCCGGGATCCGCCCCAGATTTCCTCCGACTACACAGTAGCATCCGTTCGGACCAGTCCAGTGGCAAAATCGCTGCATTCAGTCCCGTTGACCTGTACAGAACTCTGGTGGGCAGAAGTAAAGAAAGTTGATTGGTTCCAGCGACCTCTGGCTTGGCCCAGCACTAGCCACATCCGCCACACGCTCGCAAGGGTGCGAGCGAGCCTTTTCATTGCAGATTTGGCCGGCTTGGCCCAAATCCGATTCTACCAACCTAACACACTTTCTGGCTACTGATCATTCGCACTAGTGTGCCCTGAATACCGGAGCTTTTGTGTGGCGTGACCTTGCCGGATAATGCCTTGTTATGCTATCTAGAAGGCACAGGCTCTGGCAATTCAGCCTACACTTCAGAAGTTTTCAACTTCAGTACAAAACGCTTGCTTGAGCCCTGTCACGGTAGCTGGCCCATGCAGTCCCGGGAGGTCAGTTTTCACGGTCTAGCAGGAGGTGGCTCAATTCGTGCCCCACAGCGTAACTAGCTTTAGGGCATACAGCCAGTTCCCTATGAAAACGTCAACGGAGTACAACAGTCATTCATGCTCCGCTTACATAAGAGTAGGCAAAGAGACATGAACACTAAGCCTCTCCAGGAAGTTACCAGGCCTACGAGGGTTGAAAGAAGAAATAGACGTCTGGCATTCATGCTGGGAATGAACTGTTGAGTGCCCGGATCCTCATATATAGTAGTAGCCCGACCACAACTATGTTTCTTTTGCATTGTCCTGCTCTCTTGCATCCCTGTTACTGAGAAGAGTACCACCGCTCTTGTACCACTTTTACGATATTGCTCCATCATTTTCTTTCAATTCCGTTTTCACCTTCAGACATCAGCCGGTATAGTTTTGGCTCAGCTCCTCAGATCACGGCATCATGAGAACCAGACTTTAGCTCCCTTTGCTACTCAGCGGTCGCTTCTGCATTAGCGCATCCACCACTCCCGAAGACAACGTGGGAAAGGAACCCCAAAGATGGAGTGAATGGTTTGGAAATGCGCTAGAGGGGAGACTGAGCGCGGAGAACTTCGATCTCGACCCCATGAGAAACCAAGAAAGGGAATTTCGAAAACGTTTCAAACTCTTCTCATCGTTGCAGAAATCAGAATCTTCGCCAGGCCAAAGCAGCAAAGCCAACGATGCTTTACCCGACCTTCTGAAATCTATTTTCGCGTTGACCCAGGAGGTCCAAGATCGACCGGAGGCATTGGTACCCTTGACATCCGAGGACTCCGTCGTTGAGGTCGTTCCTAAACCCACGCAACCAAATGAATGGGAAAATTTGGCTGAAGAAATTACCAAGTCCCTTACCAAGTATGAGCAAGGGACTCATATCGAAGACCAGCTTAAGGACCCCAATGCTGCGCTCGATCACCTGAACTGGGTGGACACATTCCTGAAGGCAGAGGAACGTCGTCGAAACTGGATGAAAAAAATTGCGCCACAGTTACAGAAAGAGGAAGAAATTTGGAAAGCAACGGAACCAGAGCGCCGAACAGTACAGGCAAAGGAGAAGAAAATAAAGCTGGACGAGCTGGTGAGGACGACCGTTGGACACGAACGCCTTGAAGAAATTTTGAAGACAATCGGACATCACCTAAAGGGTGTCCTGACCGCCAGGTTCGGACCTGAACCGAAGTGGAAAAACACCCTTCGAAATATGAGGACGAAACTCCTGCCCAACAAAGAAGACGCAAAAGACGTAGAAGGCGCAAAAAACGCAGAAGACGCAAACTTGAGGGGGGAGCTTGTGAAGGCGCTGAAGCAAATAGACGATGCCCTCAGCAGCCTCAATCGATTTGTCGACCTGGTCCCGGGCAGGACGGTAAAAGGCCGGCTACATTTACATTGGAGGGCTGCAGGGGCCTGAGGGTTTTTTCGAAATGTTTTCCCTAAAGAGTGTTTTTTCGCTGAAGTCATGTTATGAACCGGGCGTATTTCATGGCGGAATTACGACAAAGGTCCCCCCGAAAACGATATACCGATACTGGTCAAGGAGCTCGGCGGAGAAGTTACGCAGCGTGTTCGTGTATCCTTATGTAACGTATCCCGTCGGCGAAAGCGTCTGTCATAGCTTGTAACCGCATACGGACGAAATAAACTTGATCCAAAGAAAATCACACAAAAAAAAGACTTGTCGACCCAACTCTGACCCTATAGGTCGCATGCTATCACGACAGCTTCAACCCACCGCGTTGTCGTCGTCCCAATGTACCACCCAACATCACGAATAGAACCGTCTCTGAGAGACATCATTTCTGCCACGAAAATGCCTATGCCAAACACAATGAAATAGGTCTCAAAATTAAAAACACATGTGGGTGAGTCCTGCAGGGGCAAGCACTAAAAGCTTAACACATACATGGCTATGTACTATATTAATCTACACTCCGCATTTACACCAATACCAGAAAAGTGACCTTGAAACCCCATGCAGTATTGCAGGATTCGTCAATTTTGTGAGGTTTTGGTTGGGGCCCGGATGTATTTCACCCAAGCATACGGTGGAACGTCAACAACAGATCCATTTCAATTCGCACATCGATAACCCCGATTTGAAGTTATCTTGCTGGTGAACGGAAGGCAGCGTTTTTTTTTACTTGTGAGATGAACTTACTGCACTTCAACTCTCAAGTGATGGTGACGATTTCCGGGATACTGTGATACTGGAGGAAAACCTGGTCAGCGACAAGGATTAGGCTTAGGCTTGGGATGGGGCTTGGGATGACACGAACTATAGCCCTATCATAATCCTGGACGTGTGTATACTCTAGAGGTGTTTGACATTACACAAAAGCAAAAGTGTATGTAGGGATACACTGTGCTGGTATCTCGCGACCATCATGTTACTGCGGACTTGAACGGCGCATTGCATTAACTCAGTCTTTCAAAGATCCGCATGTATTGATAGAGAGCGGCCCGTTCTATCTTCAGTTACCCGACTATCCGAGCGCTCCATGTCTGCTCCGCTTTCTTCTTGAATTGTTCCCGGCGCTTCGTGCCCCGTGCTTGCCAATTCTAGCTCTGATCCCCCACCTCCTCCCGCTCCGGCTCGTTTAGAAGCCGTCTGCGATCCATCGGACAATAGAGTCATGGCATAATCCCAATTGGGTCTGCGCACACGAAGACGCCCAATCGTCGCTGGTCTGGAGCGGTGGACGTCCACACTGCTGCCACCTACTCTCGGGTTGACATCGTTTCTCCCTCCACTCTTCCTCGCCACTGTCGTCGCCGTGTCGTCCGTATCGGACAGACACTGCTTCCGCAAACCCCAACACCCACCCCTTCCCTGATACCAATCCCGCAAACAAGCATGCGCATCATGCAGACGATACCTTAACCAAGGGGCGATGATAGGTAAATTGGTAATTACAAATGAGACGACCGTACTCAAACGGGTATAGAAGATTACCTGCGTAACGGTATTCGTATCATTGGCCTACACAGATGGTAAATTATCATAGAATTAGCCTGGTTTCCGCAGTGGGGCAGAGATAAGGTAAATTGGTGCCAAAATGGCATGGTAAGGAGATAGCGAAACTATACGACGAACCATTGTCGAGAAAATGAATCTGACTGCCATTACAACGACCATGAATGTCCCAGAAAACCCATATATCGCCAGCATGATCATCCTGAAAACCAGACTCGTTCGCGACCGCCACACTACCGGCAATGGGATCACAATCAGGTACACGTCAGTCAGAAAATCCAGACCGCTCCCAACCTGCAGAGACACGGGGGAGTAAAAGCCCTGACATTTAGCTTTTTACCACATTGTCGGTAATGGGTTAGTTAGCATAGACTTTTTCAACTTGGAGGCAGATATACCAACACTTACCCCCCGGATCTGGCCAGATTTGCCAAATTGCATGTAGCGGGCGACATAATGCTAAGTTAACGCAAATCAAAGCCATAAAGGTGACTGCGATCAAGACATAGCCAACAAGGATAGGACCACGGTAAATCAGCCCTGACGTAACGCGCTCGTACATGACACAGAGCGATGCTTTGAAAGCCCATATCCTGATGGCAGCCATGAACCCATCAAGTTGCACGAGCTTGGTGTTCAGAATACGGGCTTCATACTCGTCCCGTCTGGATGGATCAGAGACAATAGCGATGCGCTGGGCGTCCGTCAACCCAAAGGTTAATTGTTGTTGGGAGAACCGGGGATGTAAGAGATGGTGGTACGATGAAGTATTGGCCACTACGCATGTGATCTTTAAGCGGTAGTTAGTTCGCCTCTATGTTATACTAGGCCACGGGAATCATAATATGCGTTGGACTGTGTTCATCCCCTCAACTGTCGGAGGGCTCCACTCACCAAAAATTTGGTGCACTTGATAGTATAGTAGAGTACTTCGACAGCTAAGGAGATAATGGTAATAGAAGAGACTGCTCACAGTCGCAAGCCAGATCAAGGCGTCGTCCCAGCCCAGGCCTCGAAACCCGTTCTTACGAATTGTGATCCATGTGCGAAGAGAAGTCAAGCAAATGCCAATGATGGGCTCGGCCAAAAAATATGTTCCCACCGGTTTGACCTGGGAACCCGTGCCGTCATCAGTCCTGGCTGAGATGAGCGCGAGCTGCGTCGAAAGTATGGTTGCCAGCGATTCTGCCAGTGTCAAGCGGCCATTGTTGTGATTGCTGTCCATAGCACGAAGAAACATGATGATTGTTGACTATTCATGCTGAGAGCCTCGACCTGTGAGGCATCGAGTAGACTCCATTCACTCGTTTCGTGATGATCATGGAGAAGGCGAAATAGCGTATGCAAGGCTTGCCGAAACTTCTGGAGACAACCCCTATTGAAAATGCGAATTCTCAGCTGAGTTCCTACCTACGGAGCAAAGTCTTGTGTACTGTGTATAGCAGCATGAAAACTTGCTTTAGCTGCAAGGGGCGATGAGTGTCTGTTGACCCCACAGGTTTGCTTTTGCCAAAGGATTTTCGGTTAGTGGCGATCGCCTGCATCCGCACTACCGGCAGATATTTTGGGGTGCCGGTCGATGGGTGAATGTACCACTTGCCGCATTCCTGCCTCTGACCCAGCTTCTGGGATCCCTCCTCATATAGAAAAATGGGCCGGCTCGTAGCCTTGCTGTTAATATCGCTTCCTTGATAACAAGAAACTCACACTTCACCGCGACGAAAACAAAAGGGAAAACAGGGAAAACAGGGCGATTTGGCGCATTCTGTACTTTCTGCTTATCAAGGGTCCAAGCCGTCGGGCCTCAGGTAGGAATGCGATACATATGCGCTTTCCTTTCGTTAGGGTTCTGCGTGGGGGTTCCTCGACACTCTATACAAATATCATATGAGTTCAATTTTCCTGTCCATCAATTCCTCCTCTTATCGATCAATCTCGATCATACCAGTATTACCAACCGTCTTGAAAGGGCAGCGGGGTACATTGGGAACGTGGTTTCCACGCTTTAACTGATACTTTGTATGGGAAGTTCCGTTTCCGGTGTGTGCTTCCCTTCCAAAACAGTCAGTGTTACGCTCAAGTTCTGCTCGTAAAAGATCTCTGGGCAGCCGACTCCAGATTGCGTCCTTCGGGTACAGCATCCAGTCGATATTCCCACGAATTGCCCGTGATCCGGTCCATGCTTTCGGCGGGACATTTACTACCGGTTGTCCACGGACGAATCAACGAGTCCCCACAAACGCCGCGGGACAGCTTCGGACGTGGCGGGTGGGATTCATCACCACAACGGCGGCGTTTGCCCCATCATGTACCAATCGACACAGACCAAGCGACTTTTCTGCGGGTTTTTAAATTTCACAACCGTCGTTAGTGACCTGACTGGGCCAGAATGGCGGTAGGATCGGTACTTGGAATGACTTGCTTCTCTGCACTTTGTTTTCATGGCCTTTGCCGTCAGTTTACTGCCTAGAATATACAAGAAAAATACATGATGAAGTTGGCCTATCCCCTGGCTTCCCACAATGATCTGAGGAGATACCGTGTAGTGACACTTGTTCGCCATTCCTTGTACCTAGGGGTCCCCTGCAGGCTCACGTAAATCCTATAAAAAACACCTAATTGTCCACTGATTCATCCACTTGCCGATCAAACTTGTTGATGCATCCATGGGCATCGTGCTTGTAGAGATTGTTTGTGCAGCGTGCCTGAACTGTTCTTGTCCAAATCGTCACTGTAAAAAGAATTCTGCTTCTGACACCAGCAGAACCTTATTTTGCACAAGTTCCACAATGATCGACAACCAACTGATTTCATGTGGCTCATAAGCGACCCCTACAGTAATTGCAGCGAACGGCGAATATTGGGAGTATCCCCTAGCGCATATGCGCTGGCCCCTTTTGGGTATCGCGGATGATCCACGCTACTGGAAGAATCTCCAGACTACGGGCTACTGCCAAGCAATGACGGCTTTCAGAAGTCTTGCGCTGCCGAGGTGCGTGGGGCCACCCTGCCCCACGATCTCGCTGACACACGCTGCCCCAAGTTCCCAATATCGATTGGCTTGATCCGTCCATCAGCTTCCGAGGCGGAAACCCCACACTACTGGACAGGGGGGGGACATGACTTAGGACTGAGACCCTGGTGTTTCGGGACGTGTTTGGGGGCCTCGGAGAAGACATCCGTATCGATTTGTCTGGAGCAGATGGGTCAACCTAAAATCCATGTCTAGGTATCTCTTTTCTATGCCCCAATCCACAGATTTCCCACCTCCGTACGAATTATGACACCGGAAATTGAGCAAAATAATTAGACCAGCTCGGTATCGACAGTTTTCTGACCCGCAAATGAGGGAATCATCTCCGCTTTGCGTCAACATATTTCACTTCCTGACTCAATGGATTGATCGGTTGTAGGGTAGGTTAACAACCGCATCAAGGCACACAGTAACTGTGAATAGTGCATGATCTTTGTTTGTACATATGCAGAACTATCTACTGTGTACTTCGGTACCTCGCCAGGTCGCCTACGACTACAATATTTGAGCTCCCAGTGCGCCATCACAGGTGGTGCGGAAACGTTTGCATACGAAAAACGGCCATGCGCCCAGAACGACGACTTCCATGTCCCTTTCAGTACAGGCTCCAGTCAAATTGTGTTGCTTGATATAATGAAATCTTTTAAGTCCCGTATTATCAGGGCAATCCCTATTCTTCGGACCAAAAACCACTTGATTCGGGGACGAGCTTGTTATTCTCTTCAACTTCTGGGGTCATATGATACTTCGTGCGGAGGCGGGACTCCTGTGGATTAGAACATAGAAAATAGGCACTCGGGTCTGTCTGGGCACGGATTTCAGCCTGAACCGGTGCCGTATGAAATCGGAACAAAATGCCGCGCGGAAGAGACAAACGTCCGGTACCTCCCCCACGTAAATAGGCGAGGGCAGCTTGGGGCAGGGGATCCGGCAGTTGAAAGCCCTACTACCACAGTACCGGTACCGGCTATTCCCACGTGCGATTCAGAGTCCCCTTTGACACAGGGCAACCTGATTCTGCGGATAGCTACCATCCAGTGATATTGGTTAACTAAAACGCAGTCGCCTGTGTCCAGATCGGTTTCAGCACCCCGAATAGAACAGCGAAATCTTGCCTGAGACTGAGATCCAAGAACGCTACCACGCATCCTGAGGACATCTCTTGGAGATCAAGGACATAGCTGCGGCATGGGCCTCTAGGAATCCACCGCAACTATGAACATCAGCTATCGCTGTACAGAGAGACCCTGCCTGTCATCGAAAGACAGCAAGGTATCATTTGAGCCCTGTGCTCGACCGCCCAGCTTTTGAGTTGGCGATGTGTTGCTAATGAACAGAGGCGAAATGTTGAGGTTGGTGTTATTCATTGTGTCTGAAGGAGACATGGTCCTATTTAGGGGATCAGAATCTGTAAATATCTTCGCGTGATCCGCTGGATGTCTTGAAGATATGACAGGAGTTATGATCCGCAAGAAGATATCACACGGCAGACACCATTCCGTGGGGTTTCCGCACTGGTTCGTGAACATTCGTACTTTAGTGTCTTGTGCGGCTTTCAATTGCTCGATAAGAGAAAGTTATTCAGGATGATTCACGGCTAACTAATCGTATTCGGAAAAAAGCCTAATTGTCAATTACTGGAAATCTTTGTTGACCCTGGACAGGCTCGGCTGGGGAAGCACGGCATTTCATGTGCATTGCCGTAATGCCTACGTAACGTCGTGGGGTGGGGTGAAACACTCCAGTGTGGATTCCGGTTAGTCTCAATTGTCAAATGTTGTCAGCTTCCACTGTGCCAGAAGGTTCGGGGCCGTAGGCGGCCCCAGGCGGACGGGTTCAAGTACCCGTCAGAAAGTGAGTACACAGTAGTGGTTGCATGATCTATGGTTCACCGAAGCTAGGTGAGAGGCGGCAGCCTCAGCAGTGGGGGGTGAGCGTTTGCACAATTTCTTCCAAAAGACAGACGTTCATTTTCATGGTTTGATACGCGAACGCTTATTTGGCTGGGTTTGTTGTTTCTCGACCGACTCCCTAAAAAGTATGATGCTAGAGGAGGGGTAGAGTAGATCTCAGGATATGTCTCATCACCCCTGTTTTCCAATGGTTATATTGGTGAGACTCATACGTAGAATCCTATATTTGAATGGTGCGACGGGTGCCGGATAAGAATGCCGAGTTGAAGAGGCTCTCGAAACCTAGGTTTTTGCACACAATTGGGTGCATGTTTTCTGCATGATTTCCTATCGGGGGAAATGGTGTTTGTGTCCATCAAGCCATGTGCAGTACTGTGTAGATTTTCGTTTGTCGCCTAGAAACGAGGCTAACAAGCAAATGCTTTTCCGACAGTGCGCCCCTACTTGGTAGGTGACTTCGAGGTTTACCCCGCCCTCGGAAGAGTACTGCCCTCAACAATTTGTCGAGTCGTTAACCACACTTTTCATGGCTTATTCTGGATTTTGCCCTCGCTCTTCTGGATGATACGAGCCAAGGCCTTCGCGTCCCGTTTAAAGCTGTCAAGGCATCCGTCATAGATCGCTTTCGTGAAACGATAAAAGACTGGCATGAGATCCTTCCCCGCCCTCCAACTCAACCTCCCCAGCGCTTCACTGCATCCTTAATTTAGCTCAACAATTCAACCCGACACGTAACTTTCGCACAACGTCGTAAGCTTGTTAGAAGTTTCGCCCGGTCTTCTATCTCTGCGGACTTGTTCTCATCCCAATCTCTCCGGAACCCGACAGATTTGACTGTTTGTAATCTCGTCGACTGACTGCGCACATTTCAGAACGCCAAGAACGTGTCCACCGCCTTCTCACAAGCTTCTTGAATATATATCAATGATCATGGTATTGACAAGAGACCAAGACCCACCCCCCTACGATGACCGTGCCCTGAAGGCACAACCACCGTACAAAGGGGCCAGCGAGTGGAGCCGCGCCGAGCTCATGGAAGGGAGCTGTATCAACAAAGCCCACTGGGAAT
Source organism: Iodosphaeria phyllophila (assembly GCA_025802455.2). Classification (NCBI taxonomy): domain Eukaryota; kingdom Fungi; phylum Ascomycota; class Sordariomycetes; order Amphisphaeriales; family Iodosphaeriaceae; genus Iodosphaeria; species Iodosphaeria phyllophila. The sequence continues at coordinate 22,623 of JAOYMO020000007.1, read as the reverse complement.
TCATCAATCCCGATCTCTGGCACGAGCCCATATCGAAAGACGCTGACAAGATCCACCTCACGACTTTCGTAGCCAGAGCTAGCAAGGACTACAGCTCTGAGTTGCTTTTCGATGATGACTTGCTCTTTGCATACCGCGAGGAGTTCGAAGGATGGGCGGCAGTCATGTTTGAAAGAGTTCATGAGCCGTTCCGAAGAGAACTCCGGCGTGTTCTTCGCCATCAAGGCGTTTACACGGGAAGAAGTACCGCTCGAGCGTCGCAGCAGCTGGCCGGACTGATCCAGAAAATGGGGCCTCTTGAGTGGAAAGAAAGGGAGTTTCAAATGGCCAAATTTGATCCACGATCATATGCGTACAAAAGACAGCAGACCATCAAGCCATTGGCAAATAGCGCTCAGGGCTCAAATACCATCAAGGGCCGGCAAGCTCCAGGACAAAGCACAGCCAAGTCACGCACAAGCACATCAAGGCTAAGCGGCGGGGCGCGAGGCAACTCAACCACTCAGCCAAGACATGTCCAAAACAACAGACCTCAGCAACATGGACAGTCGTTTGCCCAGGCTCGAGCCTTGACACTTCCGCTTGGACCAGCAATTATAAGTATCAATACACAAGCCCAAGCTCAAGCCCGAGCTCAAGCCCGGGCACCGGCCTATACTCGGCCACCAGTTGCGGCGCCCCGACCAGTTCAAACCCAGCCGCAAATGCCACGCCTGCCGTCATACTCGGCAGGCCTACCCAGTTCTAGAAGCGTATCCCAGCCCCGAACAACAGTCGGATATCCATACAGGTCGCCGGCACCGGCCCCCGTCACAAGATCGCTGTCTCGCTCACCTGCCCCATACGGATCTGGCTCTGTCGGATACCTGCCTTACACAGGCTCTCCAGCAACATCGTCCGGCTCCTCGAGAGATTACTATCCCGACGGCCATGATCTCGAGGACTACCTAGACGGATATGACGAAGAACACGAGCTGGAAGAGTCCGACGAGGACGAGGCAGAATCCAACGAGGACCAGGCAGAATCCGACGAGGACGATGCAAAATCTGATGAGAACGAACATGAATATGAATACGACGAGGAACACCTTTACGGGGGTGATCCTGAAGAGGATGAGGACGAAGAGGAGGAATTAGATGAGGAGCAACTTGCTGATTTGGAGCTTATGGAGCAAGAAGAGCTTTTTGAAGACGAGTTAGATGAAGACGAGGAAGCAGACGAGGAGCAAGTTGCTGAGCTGGAGCATATCGAGCAAGAGTTTGACAATGAGATTGCCGAGCAAGAAGAGTTTCTCGAGCAAGAAGACGAGGATGAGGGGGAAATCGACGAGGGCGCGCACAGCGAGGATTACATTGTGGAAGTTGATCAGGATGCGGGACACGAGGAGGATGTTGTCGCGGATGATCAAGATGCGGCCCAGGATGATGGAGGGGACATTGTTGATGGCGACGCGGGGGGGTACGATGATGGACACGATGATGCTGGCGGGTATGATGATGGTGGAGGATACAACGATGATGGAGGATACGATGATGGTGGACATGCTGATGGGTACGATTACTGAATAAGGGAGTACTGGGTTCGGGGATGTATGGTACATACCCGTTGCGACTCAGCCTCGAACGAGCCGTCTGAACAATACCAGAGTTAGAGATGTCAAGAGTAGAAATCACAGACAAGTCTTGGGAAAGTGTAAGAACTAAATCAATGTGAATGTGATGGTTATTGAGCTTGCCGTGCCTCCAGCCTTTTTATTTTATTCGTCTCCTTCAGTAACTTCCGAGCTTGATGCATGCTAAGCTGCTGCGGCTCTCCACCCCTCGCACTCCTCGCCCAACCGACCAAGTTCTCCTCACTGAGGTCGTCGAGGGGAAACAACCCAAAGTTGCCCCTGCGCCAATAATCAACCACCCAGTTCGCCGCACTTTCGATATTCGGAACGCCGCCTTTCTGGAGCTTTCCCGTGTGCTTGGCAATGGCAGTGAGGAACTCCTGCACATCGTTGGTCGGCGCACAGTATTTCCCGTACAGCCTGGGATCTTGCAGGTTCAGATGGTAAAGCAGGTAGTCGGCTGTATTCTGCATGTCTATGATTTTGTTCCGCACGCAGCCCGCGAGGCACAGTCTCATCATGGCCTGCACGTCAGCTACGTAGGGGACAAAGACGCCGGGGGAATCGAACACGTAGATCCCCTGTTCGATACCGCGGGTGGAGTCCTCGTCTACGATCCGGACTGGCGAGGCCATTTTCCTGGTAATACCCGGCTGGCTGCCCGTTCGAGCGGCTGGCCCGCCATTACAGCCTACTTTCCGCATGACGTTGAGAAGAGAGGATTTGCCCGAGTTCGGCATGCCTACGATCAGAGCCCGCAGGCCGGTTAGAGAGTCTCTGGCCAAGGCTTTCTCTTTGATAGCTGCCAACAGCGTTTTGACGGATCGTGCATAGTTCTTTTCCGTGAAGACGACCGTGGCCCTCTTGCCTGTAGAGCCGCAGAAAGCATTCCGCTCCTCGGTCCATCGCCTCAGCAGCTCTTGTCGCGCGCTCACGAATTCCTGCTTCTGCCGCCCCGTCTCCATCGACTCGCCGTGCAGAGTCTGCAGGTTCCGACACCTGGTGTAGACGATGATGCGGTCCATGCCCATCAGCGATTGTTCCAGCAGCGGGTTCGTCGAGCTCAGGGGAACCCGACTGTCTCGGCATTCGATGACGAGATTGACCGTGGACAGCATCTGGCGCATTCTGTTCAGGGCGGAATGCTGGTGCCCTGCGAACCAGGTGCGCACGACGGCGTTGCATGGCGTGTAGACCTGACGAGGCACAAATTGACCCGCTGGAGCGAGGGCGCCGGCTGTTGCGCCGGCGAGAGTCACGGCAGTCATGCCCGCGGCTGCCATGCTTTATCACGATCCGTTGGCCGCCCTATCGGGATGGTGAGCATGGCGGGGACTTCGAAGAAACCAGGGGCGCTGGAGTTCTCATCGATCGCCTGGTCTTGGTGTCTGTGTGTTTCCTATGGCGTCATGATGGTCGGATGCAGCGGATCGTTTAACTGCAGTAAAAGTCTGGGTTTGAGAGCCGATGCCATCCTGCAAAATGCCTCTTGTCGCAGCAGAAGGGAATTTCGATTGTTGCCTTCCAAATAAAATACGTGCAGGGATTAGGTACCGAAGCCGGTGATTGCCGCTTTGTGTAGTAAGCGGGATTCAAGCCCGTGATATGCGATGATCTTATGTGGTTGCGACCTCTGTAGCTGCATACCCCAGGTGTTTGCAGGCATCAATCGCCGGTGTCGGCAGCGCCGCTGAGAGTAAGAACCAAGCTGTCACCTTTTATCAAGACAGGCTTGCGCGGCCCTGAATCGGTATGACAACTACCGCGATGCTATTCGTGGATTCCCCTCACTGCAAGGTAAACCATCTTGCATACAACCTTAATCCGTCGTTTGGCTGTCGAAATCTTTTTGCTACATGTCCCGAGCACTCAGCAAGCCCGTAGAGGGCTCTCCGAAGCCAACCTGCCAATCACGGATCACAACTCCCGAGATGCACTCTAGGTTCATGAATCCCGACCTTCCTATTTGAGACTGCTACGCCTCGTGAAAACATACACTTCTCACCCGGAAGGCTTCGATCATGGGGGAAAAAAGCACCCGTTGCAACTCACGACAAGAAGCATTGGGGAAATACCCGGCGAAATGCATAAATACCTGCATTAGTTCCGCTATCGGGCGAGGCTACGGAAATGGTTCCTTGTTTTTCCTGTGAACGTTCTGGCGTCGGAACGAACCCTTTTCTGGTGCGTTTTGGTCTGCGCGCCTTGTCACTGAGATTTGGGGACGTCACTACTTCCTTGTTTTCCTGGAGTTTATTTCTTGGTTGGAATGAACGCCGGTGTTTAGGCTGGGCGTGTAGAAAGTTGCGATTTTATTTAAATTTTATTTGCGATCCATATCCGTGCTTGCTTGTTTGCGAGTTGGCCCCTTTTTGTACTTGGGTGAACGATTTGGTGGGATACACCATGCATGATAGATAGCCATCCAATGTCTCAAAGGAAAGAGGGTACCTCTGGGTCACCACCAAGAAGCCCCAACAATGGAGCTCACCCCTCACCCAGCGACATTGGCGTGGCCTTGTCAACATCTGCCCACGAGGACCCCGAGAAGTCAAACGCAGCACAGGAGGCGCGCAGAGGAAGTTCAGAAGAGCTGGCTTCAGGGTCGGGTACCCGGCCCATCAAGAGACAGAGATGGGTGAGATCCTGCTTCTCTCCAAACGGAAAGCTTCGACCTTTTCGGCTGTTGCGCGAGGATGCATACAACATTCGGACGAGATGGTTTTCCGACTGGACCGTACTGAATCAACTGGTCGTCGCCAGCACCGTCTACGTCTTTTTTACGAATATTTTGCCCGGAATCACATTCGCCAGCGACTTGTATGTTTTGACTGGCCATTCGTGGGGAACGATCGAGGTAGTTATGAGCACTGGGCTCTGCGGCTGCATCTTCGCAGTGTGAGTATGGACGTTCTAATTCGGATTCATGGGTTTGGTATTGATGGAGAACAGGTTCTCGGCGCAGCCCCTGACGATTTTAGGGGTCACGGGTCCATTCTCGGTTCTTGCCGAGAATATATACAAACTATGTCAGGAAAATTTCCATGTGAGTCTCAACTCGCTTCTGACGAAATCCAGAGTCTAACAGGTCAACCCAGGTTGATTTCCTGTCTTTTATGGCATGGTCGCTCATACACTCAGCATGGATGCACTGGCTCCTAGCCATTTTCAACGCGCATGATTGGACCATGCAATATGTCACCCATTTCAGCGCCGATATATTTTCACTACTGAACAGTGTCATCTATTTCCACAAGGCGGCCCTAGAGTTGAAACGCAACCATGATGAAGTTTCCTTCGCCGCATTCATGTACTCCATCATCGGAGCCTTCGGCACATTCTTCCTGGCCATCTTCCTCTCGACGGCCAACTCCTGGAAGCCCCTATTCCACCGCTACATGCGCATGGGCCTGGCCGAATACGCGGCGGCAATCTCCATCATCTCATTCATCGGCATCCCACGGATTGGCGAACTCGCCGATCTGGACCACCAGCACCTGATGGTGCAGACACAATTCCGACCCAGCGACCCGTCCCGGACCACCTTCTTCGTCCGGTTCTGGGAGATCCCCATCCAGTGGGTCTTCATTGCCATCGTTCCCGGCGCCATCATCACCATCTTGTTCTACTTCGACCACGAAATTAGCAGCATCATCTGCACGGCGAAACGCTACGGCGTCCAGAAACCCGGCGGATTCGCGTGGGACATTGCGCTCCTGGGCATCACGACGGCCGTGTGCGGCATCATGGGCATACCACCCGCCAACGGCCTCCTGCCCCAGGCACCTCTGCACTCGGAATCCCTCCTGTACACCGTGCGCGAAGAGACGGAACAATCCGACGATGTCGATAGCCCGGGTCAAAAGCCCTACCAGACCGTCTACGAGCAACGGTACTCCCCGTTCATCCAAGCCGCTCTGATCTTCTGCTTCGTCTCGCCGCCTTTCCAGTGGTTGCTCGGCCTCACCCCAACGTCGGTTCTGGCGGGCCTGTTCATGTTCATGGGCTACCAGTCCCTCTCCGTCAACGATGTCCTGCCGCGCTTCTTCTACCTCCTCACCCCGTCCTCGGAGCTGCCCGCCCTACCGCCGGGCATCAGGTCCTGGCGCGGTATCCACCTTTATACGATTTTGCAGATCGTGCTCACGGGGATCATATTCGGGGTGACGCTGACTGTTGCGGCGCCTGCGTTTCCTGTGATCATTATTGTGCTGGTTCCGGTGCGCTTATTGGTGATGAATCGGTTTTGGAGCAGGGAGGTGCTGCGGTCGGTCGACGGCTGGGCGTGTCGGGAGGGGAAGCCAGAAGATGACGGGACGGAGAGGCGGACGCCGCTGCGGTGGGCGATCGGGACGGAAAACGAGCAGGTTTGATATTCGTGGAGTGATGGTGTCAGGAATAAAAGGGGTTTGTAGAGGTGGAAGGGGTCTGGGTGTTTGTTTGGAAAGTTGATGGATGTTTGTGCTGGCCTAGGAGATGAATGGGTCTAGCTGCATTTATACAATAGCCAGATGACCAGCGTAAATGAGCCGATGCTTTGAACGTTTTTCACCCAATTGGTATGAACAATTCACACCATCGATCGCTCGTGAAAACTTTCCCATCGTGTCATGATCGTCATTATCGCTTCTAAAGTATGGATTCATCAGTAATATCACAACTGCAAAGGCGCAAACGCCGGCCCGTGCATTTGATATATGTATGGGATGATTTATACCCAATCCCCATCGACCCATCTTCACAACTCCACCCTAGCATCACTTTCGTGACCTTTTTCGGGCTTCCCATCCCCATCCCCATCCCCATCCCCATCCCCACCATCAACCCCCCTTCTCCTCCTCAGAAATCCCAAAAGTTCCCCACTCCACCCCGCCTTATCCGGTTCCCTGCGCGCGATCTCCTCCACATGGAACTCCCAGCAACTATCATCGTATCGCTTCTCGTCCCCCTCATTCCCCGCACAATCCCCCCCCTCAGTGCTACCGACAGGCCAGACATGCACGTTCGCGCCCACATCCGCATCAAGAAACGTATCCATCACAATCCTTGCCGTCCTAGCACGAGGGACATCCCATTCTTCTCCCTGTGCGAGCAGAATCCTCAGGAGATCTCGCATCCCGCCTTGCCGTAGGAACTGCGGCCTGATCGCATCGGACTTGAGCAAGCGCCCGACCACCGGCAGCAACGTCCTGATCCACGCCGCTTCTTCCGCACCCGAACCCTGCGCACTGTCCGTCGGTCGGACGTCCGAGAAGAACGAGTCCCGCAGGGTTCCCCGGCTCTTCGTGCACGTATGCGCCATCAGGGGGTCCCACCCGTCTTCCAGCTGCCTCAGCGCCTTAGGATTGTTCTGCAAGGCAGACGCCAGGATCGACGAGGCCAGGAAATCGCGGCGCTCGGCCAGCGGGCGCGCCAGAAGCTGGGACGCGTCGCGCGCTGTGAGCAGACAGAACAGCGCTTTCAGGGCGTCAGGGTCCGCGACGATTTGCGTGCCGTAGTAAATATCGTGGGAGAGGTCCTCGAGCACGCCCAGCGCCTCGTCGAGCGCGGCGGCTTTGCTCTCCGTCCCACCCCCCTCACCATTCTCAGGGTTCTTCAGCCCCTGGTTCTCGAAGGACTCCTTCAGCTGTGCCATCGCGACGCCGAAGCCCGGGATTTTCTCCCGCGGCTCTTTCACCAGACCGCTGGCTTCGTAGACCGGGGCGCCGCCGGGCAGGACCACCGGGTCGTCGTCTTCGTCCGCGGGCGCGGGCGGCGGGTCCACCACCAGGATGCTGTTCTGCTCGTGCTCGGCTTCTGCTGGCACGTCCCAGCGGGCTTCCCGGTCGCCCGTGGTCATGTCGATCCTCACGTTTACGCCGGGGGGAAGCTGCTGGTCATGGTGGATTTTGCGGTAGAGGGTCGTGGGGACGAAGATCCTGGGGTAGCATTCTGCTGGGTTGGTGGTGTGGCAGATGAGGTCGGGTTCGGCGGAGGGGGAGTGGATGGCGGGTTGAGAGGCGCGGGCTTGGGGTGTGAGGACGGCTAGGGTGGAGAAGAGGAGGGTTGTGAGATGTGGGGTTGTTGGGCGCTGGGTTGGTAGTGCCATGGTGGGGGCGGTCGTTCTGCACCTTGCCCACCGCGATGATCAGCTCGTCCTCCGCCAGCAGCTCCTTGTTGGCGTTGAGCATCT
>JAOYMO020000007.1:712-13667 GCA_025802455.2 Iodosphaeria phyllophila | reverse complement strand
TTTCTGGCATTCGGGACAAGTGGTTAAATAGAGACAGCGTGCCGCACTACATAGCAGATAGCAATACAGATCACATTGAACGCTACGCATCTCCGTTTGCTTTAACATCTCCCCCCTCCCAGACACCAAAGCCCAAGCACTCAACACACCCCTCCCCCACAAATCACCCTCTCTGCTTCCCCAACGCTGTGTCCGCCCCATTTGCAACATAATTCAGTGATCAAGACCGAAAACATCCGGCATTGCATCGCTTGCGAAAATAACATTCTTCCTTGGATAGATAGATATCGGCACTGTCCATTTCATAAACGGAGATGCACGCTCGTAATTCCTGTTTTTTCCTCTTCCATCTCGCTCGGGTTGATTGGGCGTTCACACAACCCAGGACTTGTCCTGTCGCTTACTCCTCCTGGTAAGAAATCTTGCGCATCTCGCCCAAGCGATGTCGAGCAGCAGAGAGGGAGTTCTCAAGTTGCAGGATTTCGACCTGCGTACAAAATATTAGTCACACATCTAAAACCATACGAAGGAAATCAAAGAGAGAAAAAAACTAAAAAACTAACCTGCTGCTCCATCTCCCGCACCTTGAACTCATGCGCCCCCAAACTCCCGTAATCCACCTTCTCCTCCGTCTCCCCCTTCTCCTTAATCATAGCCTGCACCTGCCTAACCAGCGCCCTGCACGCCGCGCCCACCGCCTTGCTCGCATCCTCCAGCCCCTCCTGGCTCTTGCTCATGAACCCGGCCTTGACCCGACTGGCCGCGACCAGCTGCGCCGTCGACGCCGCCACCCCGTTGCTCGCGACGATCAGCTGCTCGGGGGAATTGCGGTTCGACAGCACGCCGTCGGCGGTCTCGATCAGCGTGTTGGTCGAGTTCGCCACTGCCTTGGCAGCGCTGATCAGGCCTTCCGTCCACCGGTTGTTCTTCTTGTAGAAGGCGGTACGCGAGGAGGAGCCCCGCCCCGCCTGCACGATCTCGTGCTGCGTCTGCGTCGCGGCCTTGATGAGGCGCGCGATCGCCGTCGTGATGGCCATGGCGGCGTCGAGGATGGAGTCGTGCACCTTGAGTTCGTAGGTGGAGTAGCCGTCCCTCGGCTTGTTCTTGAGCTTGGCCAAGCGGGCCGCCGCAGCCGCAATAGCATCCGCGGCTTTCGAGAGCTCGGAATCGACCAGGTCGCCGATATCGCCCTTGTTGGTAGCGAGGCGGGTGGCAGGAGCAAAGGTTTCAACAAGCTTATTGAGTTTCTGCAAGTCCATTTGGACGTCGTTGTTGCTGTTGATGACGACGTCTGTTTTCTGGATAGGATCCATGCCTTCGAGACGGAAGCTCTGCAGGCCGCGGAAGAACTTGACGACGGACTGGGCCGAGGAGCGGGCGCCGGCCATGAGAGCGTCAGACTTCTTCTCGTCGGAAGCGATACGGGTGAGACCCTTGGCATTAGAGCAGACGTCGGCCTGGGCGCCGGCGAAGACGTTGATGGTCTTGATGAGGTCGGCATGGGAGGCGTTAGGGCCGTCGGCGATGAAGTTGTTGAAGGCGGTGGCGAACTCCATGGCGCTGGCCGAAGCCTTTTCGATCTGGGAGAGCACGTAGGAAGGGGAGGCGTTCTGGTTGCCGGCTTGCATGGTCGAGTCGAGTTCGTAAAGAGCGTCATCGACACGGGCTACGCCGGCTTGCAGGACGGAATCAATAATGTCGTTGATTTTGTCGAGGTTGGCCAGGATAAGGCCGTCGATTTGGCTGTCCAGGGCGTTATCGGTGTCGCCTTGGTTAAGCTTGAGTTCATTAAGTTCGATTAGAGTCTGATCCATGCCGGCCTTATAGACTTCAAGTTCTTCCTCTTTCTCGCGGAGAAGGGCCTCAAGATCGTAGTTGCCATCGCGTTGCTTGGCCTGAGCGTCTTCCAAGGCTCGCTGTTTGGTACGGAGGGCTTCTTCCAAGTCGGACATCTCGCGGTTGTACTTGGACAGCATAGTAGATAGTTCATTGCCCTTACTGCGTTCCAAGTTGTCGGCGCGGTCAATCGCCATGCGCAATTCTCGCTTGAGCTTCTCCACTTCGTCATTCTGGCTGCCCTGCAGACGATCTTTATCGTGGAAGGCTCTGTCGCGTTCGCGAATCATATTCGCTAGCTCGAGGTTCTTCGTCTTAATCTCACGCTCAAGCTTCTCGCGTTTCTCAATGGCTTCCTGGGCCGAGGCGGCCTTGAGTTGAACCGACTTGAATTTCTGCAGCAGGTCCAGATGCTCATGGCGTAGTTGGGAGTAAAGCTTGGCGAGAGCTTCATACTTGGTCCTCCAAGTGTTGACCTGTTCCTGGAGGGCACGGATTTGGTCGTCCTTGCTAGTGATCTGTTGTCCGTAGCTATTATTGATCTGCTGCAGTTCGCTCTCGAGAGTTCTAACTCGTTGATCGTACTGTTGCAACATGAGCTGGTCGCGCTCATACTGGGCGCGCGCATTCATGTTCTCCTGCTGCAACTCGGCCAGCCGTCCGTGCGCCTGGCCCATAGCCTGCTGTTGCATAAATGCCTCCTGCTCCCGCTGTTGCTGCTCGGCGAGACGTCGCTGTTGTTCTTCGAATTCGCGCTGGGCTTGCAGTTGCTGCTCCTGCTGCATGCGTAGAGCTTCCTGTTGCTGGGCCTGTAGCACTCGCTGCTGTTCTTCGTACTCCCGGTTCTGCCGCTCTAGTTCGTTTTGCCAGAAGGCCGACATATCGTCAGGCTCGTCGGACTTGGGTGCTTTGACGGGGGTCGGTGCCCGCTCAATCTCCTGCTTAGGGCGCGCCGGTAGTTTGGTGCCATCCTCGTCTTCAGCAAACAAGTTGGGCGGTTCGGGAGATAGCTTAGGGATGGTGATGAGACTGGTGAGGTATCGTAGATTGGTGCATTCGTAGTAGAATTTCAACAGACGGTAATGCTGGGCATCGTATCGTTGTCTCAGGGGGGCCAGCGCCTCGTTGTCGCCCGTGGTAGTGTGCATAGCGCGTAACATGCTCGTGATAAACTTATAGATCCCATAGCTCTCCTGGACCAGGGGCACGAGCGCGGAAATCCTGCACTCATTATTGCCGACGCCTCGGAAATGGGAGAAGATGAGTTTCTGGAACTGCTCAATCTTGTCTTGCAGGGACATGAGATCGGTGATGGTCTCGTAGCCCTCGTTGGGGTCGTTGATGACCTTCAAGCTCAGATACTCCTCGTACTCGAACGTGCCGTTGAACTCGGGGTGTTGCTGGTGGAAAGACAGCTTGGCTAGGAGGAAGTAGACGTATTCTCGGATCAAGGGGGCGTAGCCACGCGGTCCACCGCCAGCTAGGTTTCTATTTAACCCGTCTATGTAGCCGCGGTTGGCCATGGCTTCTTTGAGCGTGACAGGATGGCCCTCTTGCACCACCTTGTGGATGGTAATGAGCGCCTTGAACGTTTGCACCTCATCGGTGAGGATTGGCTGGCTGGCAGAGGTCAGTCATGTTTAGTATTAGGATTAAACTCAAAAGCAAGGGCAACCAAAATACATACACTTTTATTCCAGCCCAAAAGGGCTGGGAGCTCTTGTGGTCCCATGTGAAGACGATACAGCTCCGCACATGTTTGCGTTTAGGAGCCGTCTCCTCCAAACTAGTGGCCTTGCGGATATTGGTGGCGAGCTCCTGTTCCGATCTAACACGTGACATTAAATCAATATATGATTCGCCTGGTCGGGGACTGAGAACAGGCGCCATGATACCACAACGATAGAAATAGATAGTATTTTGGGTAGGACTGCTGGAAGACCATGTGACTTCTACATATACGCACTTTGTGTGATCGAGGTTTCGGTTGGTGGCCATGATCGAAATATTCCGGGCCGCCCAGACACAATGACGGCTATGAGATATGAACGATGGGGGAAGTGGACGGCGACGAAGGTGCGACGATGGTCGTCAGACGGAGGAGGGAAGGAGTCATCTGCTCTGGGCCGAGGCTAAGAGCGGTCCCGCATCGCTAGGCCGCAAGATAAATCGCTAAATTAAATATCAAGAATTCCCGACTAAATATCCCGGGTTACAAGCACGAAAGAGGAGCGGCGACCAGGCGGAACACCCGATCGATGGGTTGGAGAAGATGGACATGAAAGATAGGAGAGATAGACAACGAACGTGAAAACCTCAATAAATTCCCATGGCGTCGGGAAGCTTTGTGATAGCTGCAGGCAAGTTGCCGTCACCGTAGCTAGCTGGTGTCGCACAGCCATCGAATTCCACGCGGCCTTCCTTGCCCGGAATTACCGGAGTTACCGGCACAGCGAAAGCTCCCCTGCAGGTGAAGATCTTCAGAATCACCGCAAGAGGCAACATACATCATCATGACTCTGCACAGCGCAAACAACAGCAAAAGTCCTTCCAGCTATCATAGCTGCGCACCATACCCGAAGTAATCTGGAACACGACCTATCCGTTCACACATGATGCATGCCACCGCAGCCCGGCTCGGCAAAGGCTTCTGGGGCCGCAGCTATGAGGAGCTCCAGCGCTACAGCCGCATAATATGGAACAACGAGACGATCAAGGGCGTATCCGGACCCTTACCCATCCACGACTTCAACAGCCCCGACAAGATCGACGACTGCCTGCTCATGTGCGACAAGGAGAAAGGAGGACACTCGACGGCAGCGCTGGACTGGGTATCTCCCGTCCCCTCCTGCTCCTCCACGACTCACACCAACACCAAAACATCCACCACCACCACCAGCACAGCCCGCACAGCCACAGCCACAAACAGCCAAACCCAACCGCAACCGCAACCCGAAACCCGCCCTTACGCGCGCTTCCACGGCCACATCTCCTTGGCCCTCCCCAACTCGCGCCCCGACATCCACCGCTCCGGCTTCGCCGCCTTCCGCACCCGTGACCGCGGCTTCCACCTCTTCGGCCGCGGCACCTGGGACATCGACATGTACCGCTTCCTCGCCCTGCGCGTCCGCTCCGACGGTCGCTCCTACCTCGTCAACGTGCAGACCGAGTCCATCGAGCCCAGCGACCTGCACCAGCACCGCCTGTTCGCCCGCCGCCCCGGCCAGTGGGAGACCGTCCTCATCAAGTGGAACGACTTCGTCCGCACCAATCACGGCGTCGCTGTGGAGCCCCAGACTGAGATGCTCAGGCGCAAGGTCAGGACTGTCGGGGTTGGGTTGACGGATCGCAGGGAGGGCGCCTTCGAGCTTTGCGTGCAGGGGGTTTGGGCGACGAATGACGAGGGGGAGGCGGAGGCGGAGGTGGAGGGCGGCGGGAGGTTGTGGGTTGGGGATGGGGGCGTAGAGGGGATTGGGGCTGGGGCTGGGGTAGGGGCGGTAGGGGGACTGAGGAATAAAAGGGGGGAGAATGTGAGGTGGGCGGGTTGATGGGTGAGTCGATTAATAAAATAAAAAAACACTTCACCAGGTCACTCGTGAACTTGATCTGAATTGCTCTGGTGTGTATAGAAATTACCATTACCAAACAAACCCCCATCCATCCATCCATCCATCCTTCTACCAACTCATCCCCTTCCCTTAACCACCAAATACGCCGCCGCCGCATCATTCGCCAGCGCCCAATCCCCCGCCACCTTCAACACCGTCGCCTTCTTGGCCAGCATCTCCCCCTGCCTCCCTACATCCTCCACCTGCTCGAACAGCGCCCTCGCGCTCTCCATCGCCTGCACCGCCCGTCCCAACGCCTCCTGTCGAGCCCCTGACCCGCGTTCCGCCTGGCCCGCCATGCCCACATGCGCATCCCCCAGCACCCCGTACAGTCGCGCCGTCATGGCCACGTTGTCGCACTCCAGACTACGCGGCAGCACCGCGTTCAGGATACGCTCCGCCTCGGCGAAGTCGCCCCTCGAAACCAGGATATTGGCGATGGCGCCCATGGCTGGCCACAAGTAAGGGATCAGGCGCGAGCGCCACGCGACGTGCGCCGCGCGCACGGCGATGGTGAAGCCCCGCTGGGGCCGTCCGCAGCGGTCCAGCAGCTCGGCTTTGAGCAAGAGGAGACGCACGCGGAGGGCAATATCGCGGTTCTCGGCCCCGAGCTCGGCGATCAGTGACTCGAGCTTGGTGAAGGCGGCCGAGAAATCGCCACGACGCATCAGGCACTCGATGTGCAGGCTGTCAATGACGAAAGCCAAGTCAGGCTCGAGATCCTCGTCCTTGGACTGCAGGAGCTGGGAGAGGAGGAGTTCGGCCCCTGACAGGTCGCCGTGGTGCAGGTCGCGGCGTAGCCTGATGATGCCGCGGAACTTGTGCCAGTACATGTTTGGTTTCCAGGCACGGAGGGAGTTGGGGTCGAGGGACTCGAGCTTGGAGAGGGCGGCATCGTACTTGCCCCGTAGCGCGAGCATGGAGGCTTGGCGGCAGGTGACCTTGAGGTGGTCGTCGAAGAGGGAATGTCTGACGTGGCAGTGAAGAAAGACCTGACAGGTGGTAGAAGACAGGTAGGAGATTCCCAGACGGTCCCAGAGGGCGATGCTAAGGGAGAGTTGGGCGCCCATCATGCTTTTCATGTTGCGCTCGACGAGGATCTGGGAGGAGCGGACCATGTGTTCGAGGGCGGTCGCGATGTTCTCGCCGTTGGAGAAGCTCATCTTGGCTTCGGTGACGAGTGCGGAGCTCCAGAGCGGCCACATGCCGGTTTCTTTGGCTTTGGCCCGCAGGAAGGCGAGGGATTCCTTGCCGGTGCCAAGCATGCTGTTGGACTCGAGTTCGCGGGTGACGTCCGGGTGGGCCCTGCCGAAATGGAAGAGCCAATTGAGGGAGAAGTTGAGACATGTCATGTCACGGTTTTCGCGGGCGGTCGACACCGTTTCCAGCATGGCCGATACCGCCTCTTTGTAGCAGCCGAAGTCGGCTTGGAGCACGGCCAGGTTCATGAGCGCGTATTGGTAGAAGAGCCGATCGCGGTTCTGCATCGTGTAGTCGAAGTAGCGGTGCAGGTAGTCGAACGAGGTTGAGTAGTCACCGGCTCGCCAGGCATCGAGGTAGCTATTTAATGTTTTAGACTCGAACCTACGATCGAAAAAAGAAGTTATAGTTGATAGTTTTACCTTAGATAATGGGAAAGACTGGGCACCAGATAGGCATCATTAACCAGATCGTGAAACCGATGTCGAATCTCCAATGGCACTCGATTTCCATATTCTAAGTCATGCAGTCAGCCAATTACTTCTTTATCCATCTATCTATAAAAAGTTCCAACTCACTCTGCATCTGCTCAATCTGGAACTCGATCAACTTCTCCACATCATCCGTACTCACAGCCCTCCCTCCCATTCCCACACCCATCCCGCCATCCCCATCCACCTCCCCCAACAAATCCCCATACGCAACCGCCGCCACACATTCCGTCCCCTCCGGGCCCCACTCGTGCTCGCCCTCCGCCAGCACCCTGTCGAAGCTCAGCCGCTGAAACCCTGGGTTCCTCTTGCGAAACTCCGCCGCCGTACCCTGTCTATACCTGATAAACTCCTTCCACAGCTTAAACGCGTCCTCGAACCGCAGTCGATCGAACTCGAGCTTGGCGCGCCGCGTGAACGCGCCGAACGGCGAGTTCGGCGACAGCAGGACCGTGGCCGGGTCCAGAGGCGGCACGCCCTGCGCCGTCTCGCGGCGGATGTCCTCGCGGGACTTGGCCAGCAGGGCGGCCCGCTGCTCGAAGAAATCGTGCAGCGCGTGCAGCGAGCTGATTTTCCACAGCCGCTCTAGAAACACGTGCCATAGACTACGCCCGGGGATGCCCGTGGCGCAGGTGCAGGAGCTCAGGAGCGCTTCGAAGGTGCTGGTGCTGGTGACGAGGCTGATGGAGTGCGCGGCTTTGGCCCAGTTGGAGTTTGGCGTCGTGGGGGAGGTGTTGTTGTGGCGCGCGTTGGGGGGTTGGTGGGATGAGGGTTGGTAGACGGAGGTGTCGCTGTCGAGGAGGTGCGAGGTGATGAAGGAGAGGATGTCGATCATGGAGCTGGTGGGTACGGCTTTGTCGACGTAGAGCTCGATCAGGATGAGCAGGCCGATCTTGGCGGGGGTCAGGTATCGTGACATTGTTCCGGTTCAGCCATTCGGGCTGATGACTGCGGACGGTTGAGCTCAAATCATGGTTTTCTCAGTAGATCTTTTGGTCATGATAGCTGGCATCACGGTGTTGGGGTAGGCGGTCGTACTTGCATGTTTTCTATCGAGTCTGGAACTAAATCGTAGACACAGTTTCGCATGGCACCTGCACAGTGTCTAGCACAGGCGCAGGACGCGAAAATAGACGCAATGGTCCGGCCAGCCCTAAAATCACTCTCTGACCCCCTATTTACTTCATGAGCGATAGAGAGAAACGCTTCTGTCCCTTCGACGGTTCTTTCATGAGCCTCCCCGAAACATGCATCCATGTGCTGCGATGAGGCTGTTGACGATAGACTGTTTTCTCCGGCGCTACACTCTTATCTCCGATGCATAGACCTACTGCTCCATTGTCATGAAACTTTTCTGCCACCTCGAAGTTTGGATCGCACCTGCAAGGTAAAATCCATGGCCTACTGTAAAATGGTACTGTAGCGATGGGGATTTTACGCCTTCGTGGGAGATAACAGGGGGAATATATAGCCTTCAAAATGCCATGCTACGTAATTATTTGGCCAAACAATTTTATCCGCGACCACTTGGACTGCTTTTATTTTGGCGATAAAAATCTACAGCGGCTAGCCACGATCATGACGTATGGCGGGGTGTGGTTGGCGACGGGGAACTCACCGTTGCAAAGCAATTGCATGAACCAAAGCATCATCACTGCGCACAGACCAACGTTCTGCCATCTTTACATTCCCTGCTATCAGATTATTTCGGAGCGCAGGGAAGCACTGAAAACAGTCGTCAACGCCGAGCCCAAACCATCCTACTGTCGTATGACTCAACTCAGCATGACAAGTACGTGCGTGCCCTTTAGGCTTTGGATGGCGTTTGATCTTACCTTTTGGGCAGTAAGGATGGTGACTCAGACGGGCAGCTGCGTAGTGAACGGTATTACCGGCAGCAGCACCTCCTCAGTAATACGTCGCCATAGACAACCAAAAAGAGTCGGAATCTCTCGCTGGAATACTGTGGTAGAGTCCACACGCGGCGAACAGTCACACACACTGGAGTTTAAATCCCTCGCTGCTGTTGTAGTCAGTTCGACAGGATCATGACGAGAATTTGAAACCTTCCTAGCCGTAGTAAATTGACTGGTTCGTCTCCGTGTGGTGGGGTTAGATAGACGAATCACCCCGCTCTAGAGGGGCCAGGCGGTTGAGATAAGATTGACCGCCTGCCAGTTTGGGGGATGAAATTTTTTTAAAAAGTTGTTGTGGGGTGGAAGGCGCGCACAAGTGCCCCGCCGCTGCTTGCCCCGCACGAAATCAACAGCCCAGCCTGCGCTCTCTTAAAAGCTTGACACCCACAACCCAACATCTTCCTCGAGACTTTTTCTTTCCTTGTCCGCGTACACCGTGTAACAGGCTGCACATCTGCGCTCTTCTTTTTGTAAGTTCGACCTCATCACCGACTTTCCTCATCATCAACACACTCTTCTCTGTTCTATTTCCTCGCCGTGGTTTGATAGAACGATATCTCAAGACTTTACTGACCCGCTCTCATCTCACGCGCAGCTAGAAAATCCATCCGCACTTACAATAAATATCTTCTGAACCGTCAAAATGGGGTATGTGACAACACCATCGACGGCCACGATGGCTATCTTCGCTGGCGAGCGTCGCGCTGACCGTAATATCTAGTAAGGAGAAGTTCCACATCAACGTCGTCGTCATCGGACACGTCGATTCCGGCAAGGCAAGTTGAACCCGCCCATCTCTCATTACTGAGCTGTTTCGGCGATGACTTCAAGTTATTCGTCTCGAGCCGTCCTCGCAACGCTCGCAGGCTGTGGACAATGAACATCAGTGCTAACAGCAGTCGCAGTCGACGACGACGGGTCACTTGATCTACAAGTGCGGTGGTATCGACAAGCGTACCATTGAGAAATTCGAGAAGGGTCAGTTCCATGTTTTCCTACTTTATTCGGTTCCTTTTCTACACTACCGAATTCTGCCTGCAAAGGCGATTTTCTCCGCGACTTCTTTTCCTTGCATCTCGTGGGCTGTGCGATGGCACTGCTACAAGATTTTTCCACCCCTCTTACCCCTCCAAACTACCCCTCCTGCCCGCTGGCCAATCAGAATGGGGCATATGAAAAATGCGAATTTTTCGGAACTGGCTCATGCACTGCCCGCACTATGGATGTCAACCACGTCGCCCAATCGGGCCCATGGTGCCATTTCAGCGCTAGCAGTTGGCGCTCATGTCTCCATAGCTTGATCGCTTGATATGTATTTCGCCGTGAAAAAATAGATTCGAACAATACTGACATGATTGACTTGCAGAGGCGGCTGAACTCGGCAAGGGTTCCTTCAAGTACGCGTGGGTGCTCGACAAGTTGAAGGCTGAGCGTGAGCGTGGTATCACGATCGATATCGCTCTCTGGCAGTTCGAGACCAACAAGTTCAATATCACCGTCATTGGTATGTAGTTTACTTATTTTACTTTTTATTGGTACAAGCACTGACTGAGAGATGATTCCAAGACGCTCCTGGTCACCGTGACTTTATCAAGAACATGATTACTGGCACTTCGCAGGCCGACTGCGCTATTCTCATCATTGCTGCTGGTACTGGTGAATTCGAGGCTGGTATCTCCAAGGATGGCCAGACTCGTGAGCACGCTCTGCTTGCCTTCACGTTGGGTGTCAAGCAGCTCATCGTGGCCATTAACAAGATGGACACGACGCAATGGTCGGAGTCGCGTTACAAGGAAATCATCAAGGAGACGACCAACTTCATCAAGAAGGTTGGCTACAACCCCAAGGAAGTTCCTTTTGTGCCCATCTCGGGTTTCAACGGCGACAACATGCTTGAGCCCTCCACCAACTGCGCCTGGTACAAGGGTTGGGAGAAGGAGACCAAGAAGCAGGGTAAGGTCACGGGCAAGACGCTGTTTGAGGCTCTGGACGCCATTCAAGAGCCCGAGCGACCGTTAGACAAGCCCCTGCGTCTCCCTCTGCAGGATGTGTACAAGATTGGTGGTATCGGTACGGTGCCTGTCGGCCGTATCGAGACTGGTACCCTCAAGCCCGGTGTCGTAGTCACTTTTGCTCCCTCCAACGTTACCACTGAAGTCAAGTCGGTGGAAATGCACCACCAGCAGTTGCCTGAGGCCTTCCCCGGTGACAACGTTGGTTTCAATGTCAAGAACGTGTCCGTCAAGGAGATTCGTCGTGGCAACGTTGCCGGTGACGCCAAGAACGACCCTCCTATGGGCTGTGCCAGCTTCACTGCTCAGGTCATTGTCCTGAACCACCCTGGCCAGATCGGTGCTGGTTACGCCCCCGTCTTGGACTGTCACACGGCCCACATTGCCTGCAAATTCGCCGAGCTCCTCGAGAAGGTGGACCGCCGAACAGGTAAATCGGTGGAATCCAGCCCCAAGTTTGTCAAGTCTGGTGACGCCGCCATCGTCAAGATGATTCCCTCCAAGCCCATGTGTGTCGAGGCCTTTACCGACTACCCTCCTCTGGGACGTTTCGCCGTCCGTGACATGCGTCAGACCGTCGCTGTCGGTGTCATCAAGGGTGTCGACAAGGCTGCTGCCAGCAGCGGTAAGGTGACCAAGTCGGCTGCCAAGGCTGCCAAGAAGTAAACTTTCTCCCACGAGGCCTATGGGTTTAGGCGGCGGGAGGAATGACCCTCCTCTCACCCCGCGTGCCATGGACTGATCCCCTTCTTCCCCCGGTTCTTTGGCGCGCTGTACACAACTCACAAACTGAGATGCCCGAGGCATCCACGAGTTTTATTTTCCTTTGCTGTTATGAAATGATCTGATGACTCTCGAGGGGGGGCAGGCCATTTTCACGGGGCTACTTCATGAGAATGAGGATGAGGGAAGGGAAAGGGGGGAATGGGGGAGGGGGTTTTTTCTCATTTCCATGACGGATGATGAAAATTTTCTCTGGCGTGCTGTGAAGGGTATGGAAATAGATTCGAAATAGACGAATGATTTCCTCCTATTTTCTGTGTGAAACGTATCGTGATGGTAATCGTGTTTCTGATGAGTACTTTTAGATGGTCACGTGATCGATCGCATTGAAAAAGGTTAAATAGCTATTCTGCTATCCTAAATACTCCTCATGGATGTTTGAAGCCCGACCAAACCGCCCTGACCTGCATCCGTCCCTATCATACTTCATTCCTGTAGGATGGAACTTGTGAGTAAGAGGAGAACAATATTTCCTCTGATCTGGGCATTTGTCACCTCAGATACAAATGAATATATATATATATATACAGTACGTATATACCAGTAAGATAGGTGCGCTCTGCTCCTCATAAACATAAAAGAACACTGCGTATGACCGTGCCGGGACCGTCCCATGTGTACTGGTGCAGTAAAAGAAACAAACAGTCGGAAATATGCCCATTCTCATTCCCATTGCCGTCTGGGCGGCCGATTCCTGCCCGGCTAGCCCTAATTCCTATCGTCGGTTCCGGATGCGTATGCGGGTCATGTCCAACACGATCGTTTCCTGTTGGCTGGTCTGGAGCTCATCGGGATCGGCAGGGAATGTTGGATCTCGTGCTGGACTCGCTCTTCCGCTTGGAAGATAGGTGGCGTGCCGTCTGCTGGTTTGAGATGCGGCGTGCCGTCTGCTGGTTTGAGATGCGGCGAAGCTCGGGAGACAGCGGAAGGAGGTTGGTGTTGGAAGTGAGTTTGCGGCCATGGGGAAATTTCCCTGCTCAGTGGATAGGGAGACGAGCAGACTGAGGACGCAGATGGTGTGGTGTTTGCGTTAGCTGGGGGATCGTCGGTGAAGGCACCGGCGGGATAGGCTCTCCGCGGGAAAGGGGGGGGGGGGGGGGGGTGCTGGC
>JAOYMO020000006.1:68012-97395 GCA_025802455.2 Iodosphaeria phyllophila | reverse complement strand
CCGATCTCCTCCCCCCTCCCCCATCATCCCCGCAATCAAAGAACCCAACCTCAGATATCAATATCAAAGCTAGTCCCACACCCACAGCTACTCGACGCCCGCGGATTATCCACGATCTCGAACTTACTCCCAATAAGCGCGGTCGAAAAATCCACCTTGCTCCCCTTCAACAGCTCCAGACTGGCCCTGTCGATGGCGATTTTCGGGACCCCAGCCAGCTTCTGTGCCAGGCCGCCCTCGCCACTGCTGCTCCCTTCTCCCGCCGCACCGCCGCCCTCCTGGAACGCGAAGACGGCGTCGTCTTCGCCGAGCTGGAGAGATGGAGACGCTGATGCTGCGGTCCCGGCGAGCGTCGCGGGGGAGAAGGTGTACTGGAAGCCGTGGCAGCCGCCGGCGGAGACTTCGATGCGCAGGGCGATGTAGGGGTCTTGGCCTGTGGTCATGATGTGGTGGAGTCGCTGATATGGATGTTAGTTAGCTTGAGATCGATTTCCCTTAAAGACAGGAGAGGTGGGGGTAGGTAAGAAATAGGAATGCATGTGCATGCCTTGGCTGCCCGAGGCGTGATCTCAAGTAACATCTCGTTCCCATCGTCGTCTTTCTGGGGATTGTATGCGGCGAATGTACGACGACTCATGGGCGTTGTTGCTGTTGCTGTTGCTGTTGCTGTTGCTGCCGCGGTTGTGGTGGCGAAAGCATTGTATTTCCTCTTCACATCGCGAAAGGCTGTGGAACGGACAGGACCCCATTGCGGGCGATGGCGGTTCTGGAATTTCCCCTTTCCAGGTGACGTTGTTGTCGTCGTCCCGAACGACCTGGTCGCCAGACCGCATATAGGAATCCCTGCTTTGTTGGAAAAGGGGAGCAGCACCGCCTGGGTCAAGGCCAAAGCCGGCACCCAAGCGCCCGTTGTCGAGGGCTGTAACAGAATCGCAGCAGATGAAAGCCGCATGAAGACCCGTGCTGTCGACGCTACCGCCGATGGGGCGTGAATGCAAGGTCGAGCCATAGGAGTGGCGAATACACACACCGTCGTCGTGCTGGAATGGCGGTTCTTGTCAGTTGTGGTGCATGTTGAGCAGACCAAGATCTCGCAGTTCCATGTCAGTCACGATGCTTGGTATCTCTCAACAATGGTGATTGGCGGGCGCTATTTTGGCCTGCTCCCGAGGTGGCGAGCATGGTTGGCTGCGGGTTGTTGGTATGCACCACCAACACGCCGCGGGTTGCAACTGCGCTCGGCTTTAGCAAACGGTTAACGCCGGGATTGAATGGCATCAGCAAGATGTGCTTTTGTTGCTCCAGTCTAACCACATGGATGAAAGGTTTCGTCACGATCTTCGTACTACCATGCCTATTCTGGTAGCGAACTGCCAAAACAAGACCGGAAATTTGGCACTCATGACATTCTCCAATCAAGTTGCAACTTTCACGAGATCCGCAGATGTGCCGATAGCCGCGATTTACACAGTACCTCGTCCTGTTCTCCCTTGGATCCATGAATCCAACCCCGAGTTCATGCAGACTGGCAGGATTCCCATGCTGCAAAACACGCAGAAGTAACAGCAGAATTTTTCATCTTCCTGTCATACCATCGCCGCCTCTAGCTTAATCTAATGGCAATGAGCAAGCAGCAAGAAACGGCTCGGCGAACTGACTCTGCAAGACTTATTCTCTTGCTAAATACCAATGCTGGGTGGCCCTGTCTTGTAAATTCGCCTGGCTTACCGGTCCACCTTAAGCCAGGTAGACTTGTAAGATAAAGTCGCCTGGTAAGTTCATGATAGTCCATAGTTCAATGGTTTCCTGCAATGAACATCATACCGGGGGAATTGGGCACTTGATGACGGCCTGTTCTAGGACTAGAACCATCGGGTACAGGTATTCCGGGAGCACTGCCTCATGTGCGGCTCCTCAAGCTAATGCGCACGGCCGACGGATGTTGATATGCCGTTTTCCATGTTCACGATGTGGAAGCTGATCTTGATCCATTGCGGTCAAAGATCAGTAGCTTTCACCTCGTGTACTTGCAAAACGCTAACATCGGGCGGCCCCCATGGGCAGGTTTGGCTGCAAGGAGAGACATTAGAGTACCCCACAAGCCACGCACAAGGTCGTTGACGACAGATTTTACCACACACTGAGACAGGGCGTGATTGTTTGCAGCAGGACTCTAAAAGAGTACGCTCCCGGGCACAGTACTCAGCAACGTCGGAGGTCTCGGTGAACTACGAGGGCAACAGCTTGATGATCGCAGCATCGCATGGTGACGGGCATGAGCCAACCTGCAAGGTCTGATCTTTGAAGACGAAACGTTCCCATACTATTCTGGCTATGGACCTTCCTTCGTCGGCTTGTTCAGTTGATGTAAAAATAACGAGAAGGTAAAAGCCGTCCGCCCAGTCAGTAAAATTGAGAGACGTATGATAGCGTGAGTCGTTCTATACAGCAGCATACCCGGAGGAGTCGATGACCGCTCGTGAACGGAGATGTATACTGCGATGAGCCTCCTGAAACGGCAGCATAGAAACATTCAAAGACTAAGGAACAAGGCTTCATGACTGTACTGTAGGATCATGTAGCATTGGAGTTGTTGGATTCCGATGCAGTTTTCTGGCTAGACGGCTCCAAGCAGAATTCGAAGTCACTAGCTCTGGCCAATGTGGCGGAGGCACCTGCTGCTGGTAGAAACACTGATAACTACCGTACAGTACATATCGTTACTGAACGAGCAAATGGGGTTTCTCCCAGTAGGTGTTTGGATTGTGAAGTTTGGACTGCTGCTACGTTACTCCAAGTTACTCGCTAGCCTCACCGAACGGATTTACAGTGAGGATGTTCCAGCCCAGACCGGAGTGTTGAGCATCCCGTGACAAAGTTACTTGACCAGTGACCACCTGCCAGTCCAATCAGCCTAGACTACAACCTTAGCCCAACGTTACGGGACCTGCTGCTTGCTGTGGGCTAGCATTTCGTCGATACCGGCAGATTCGCGGGGTATTGGAAACCGGCAAACTCCAGAAGCATGGTATTGGATACTGGCGAATTCGCGAGCCCGGGTGTCGGCAAACTCGCCAGATTGGGTAGGTATTGGTATAACGACCCGCCAATGCTGATCCGCGGGCTGATCTAGTCTAGACCAAGAGGAGTTAGTCGCGATGAGGTCACACAAAAGATTTCTTCATGTGCACTGACCAAATGCCCGTTCGTAAGCCCCGGAACTATGCTGACCCCATCAACACCATCAGCATCGCCCCGGGCGCGCGAACGATGGTCTTTCACGATGGGAACCTTCAGGACATGCGCTGGCCCGAAGTGTGCATGGCAAGACAATCTATGTGGCACTACCGCGTCCCGCCGCAACGAATAGGAGCAAATTCTCCGAATATTCACACTACCGCCGGCTGAGCCCAACAGTTGTTGGTAGCGCTTTGTAACGCAGTTCCGGGGTTTCCAGTGGTCAGGACACGAATGATCGTAAGGAGGACTTCGGAGGATGGTGTATTGGTTCGTGGTGTTGGATGAGGGAAATGAAAAGGGGAAGGGGTTTGGGGGCGGTGGAGGGACTACCTTACTGCTAAGCGAGCTGCCTACGATAGGGTAGATGCATAGCCAATCTTGCAAGAGAACGGGATTTCAGTCGTAGAGACCCCAAGATATCCAAGTATATAAAGCCTGGACAAGAAGCCCCCTTTGCCTTCCACTCTCCTGCTCATCACCAAGCTCACATACTCACATCTTCACCAACCCGCCTTCTCCAACAACCAAACAAACCCAACCACCTCGCTCCAAACAAACAAATAATCAAACAAAACATCCACCCTCTATCCAAAATGCAGTTCTCCATCGCCGCCCTCGCCATCTTCGCCGCCGGAGCCCTTGCCATGCCCAGCAACGCCGCCACCAGCGAGCACACCCTTAAGGCGCGCTGCCAGGCCACTCTGCCCGCCTGCAACGGCGGCCACATCACGGGCCAGACCAACTGCCGCTGCGAGGGCCAGGTCCCGACGTGCGATGTCTGGTCGTGCCCTGGAAACGGAGCCAACACGGTCGTAAGTATTTGCCTCTCTCTTCTCATGTTTGCCGGCGAAAGGAATCGCCAAAAAAAAAAAAGGGGGTGGGACAGAGTGTTGGGACCACTTGCTAACGAGTTAACTTCCCTTGCGTCGGATAGATGGTCTGCGGTCAGTCCGGCAGCGGATGCGTTTGGATCTAAGAACGACGAGCATATTCTCGCTGCTCGCCGCTCTTCACGATGCGGTTCGTGTTGTTAGAGAGGTGTTGGTTCTTGCCTAGGGGGGTCTCGGTGGGGTGGA
Organism: Iodosphaeria phyllophila; assembly: GCA_025802455.2. Taxonomy (NCBI): domain Eukaryota; kingdom Fungi; phylum Ascomycota; class Sordariomycetes; order Amphisphaeriales; family Iodosphaeriaceae; genus Iodosphaeria; species Iodosphaeria phyllophila. The sequence continues at coordinate 93,079 of JAOYMO020000006.1, read as the reverse complement.
AGGTTGGAGTTTCCTAGATTTTGCAGTACATATACACATCTTGTTGGGGATTTTCCTCCCGTGGATTTTCGCCGCTGTATCTATCTATCTATCTATTGACACGTAACATAATTCATGCAGTCGTTCTTTTAGCACGTTTACACTGGATAATGTACGGACGGGCCACGGAACCGGTCTGCTCTGAAGAACAAAGTGAAAGTCTTGCTGCATGGTGCACTGATGATTGTATTTTGGAAAGCAATGATCATCTGGTAGCGAGAAATGGAAGTTGAAAAAGCTGGCTACCTTGCACTCTGCGATGGTTTCTAGAAAAGATACCCAATTATCTGCCTCCACTGCAGATTAGTCACTGGTTTCACCTGGAATTCCTTAGTAGATCTCGCGGATGGGATTAACGTCGCGCCATCCGAATGCGTACGCCGTGCCACCGTTGATCTCCCATGGATGCTCATCTAAGAGGTTCTCCAGCTCGAGCGAAAGTGCGTTCGGATCGAAAACGTATTTATCCTCCTTTTCGTCGAAGAACGCCATCTCCCCGCTATCAGACATCCCGCAAATAATTGACGAAGACTATGGCAAGCGACCTCTCAAGAGGTTGGAGACTTTCCTCCCAGGTACCGTCGCTTAGGCCGCCATCCAGTTCAAGCGTGAGATCGCTCTCTTCACTATAGCTGGCTTTCAATTACCCGGTATCATCGATGTGGAATATACTGCCATAACGGATGAAACCACGGCGGGCCCACTGATTCGGTGCCATTAGTCGTCCCCATGGAGCTTTGGACCATAGATCACACAGATGCTCAAACTCCAGCTCTAACACCTGAACCGACTTAGAAGACGCCAGACTGTCTAGACAACCTGGGAGTGCCTCGCACTGATAGCTTTGTGTTGAGTGCGCTTCCTCGATTGAGTTGCCGGGTCGGACGAACCCGACATAGAGTTTCTGCAATCGATGCGTGGCAGCCATGAGTCCGCTCCGTTGGCCGTCGGAAACGGGGAGGTGGAGTCGTGACGCTGATCGCGAGAGCTCGATAGACAACTCGGTGATCGCAATCCCAGCTCGATGAATCTCCAAGGGCAGCACGACGAGCCTATCGACAAGAGGTGGTCCGGCGTCCCATGCTTGACCATGGTCCCAGCGCTTGATAGAGCTCTCACTAATTTGGCATAGAGCAGTTCCGGATGCTCTAGGTCTGAGGGGATGATACCCAGCCTTTTTGTTGTTAGATTGCCATCGGAAGCAATCTTCCTCCTCGTCTCTCGGGGCAAGCCTTCGCGCACGGGGCATTCTAGCTATGGCCTTGATAATCGCAGTCATCTTGTGGATGTGCTAGCATAGACTGGTCAGCTCAGATGGCACTGCTCCATTATCCCCGATCTTTTTGCCAGATTATTTCGACAGCAATGATGAGGTGTACTGTAATGCAGGGGTTTTTACTGGAAATAGGCGGTTGCCTAAACCTGGATCTTGGTTTGGATCTTATTTCGGTACGTGCAAGTGGTGATCTGCATCCTTCGATACTAGTGATGATATCGTAACCAATGAGGGCTATAGCAAGAACAGTGTGGTTCTGTATAGTTATAGATGACGGCCTGCGGCCAATTTTAGTTTTGAGTTCAGTCCAAGCACCCGCTTGTAAACCGACCACCTAAAGGACCGGGGTTTTACACCAGAATACGCTCTCTTGACGGGGCTACCAGCAACTCTACACAAATGGTAATGACCACTTCCTCAAACCTAGATCTTCATGGCCGTCGAGAATAACCATCCCATCAACCGCAGTCAGGCTTCGCACACCCCAATTCGAGTGACGCGGAGACAAGCCACACTTTAGGGGCAAAGATCACTACGTACATTCTTCACCCATGTCAAGCAGATTTGCTTCCCCAGGTAATAGATGCTATGTAGGTGAGGATTTCTCTATCTCTACACTTCGAACGCTCATGGTATGGTCTCTAGCCTCGCGTTGCATACCTAACTTTAGAAGGTAAAAACTAATATGCGACTCCCAACCTAAGATTACTATCGCAATAGCTCCAGTCCATGCCTAGATCCATCCATCCATCGAGCAGTCCATCCCAGATTATGTAACATCTTGCGAGGCCCACTCAAGATGATCGATCACGAGACGGTCGTGTTGAGCGTTGTTGAAAATTTTCTGTTTTCCCATAGCTATCTAAAAAAAAAGCGAGGGAAATACATCATCCCCCCACCAAAAGTGAGAATACGCAGACACGTCGGATTATACATGTTCAACCAGATATCGACCCAGATAACCATTGAACACCACGTAAAATCCCTGTTTTGCCTCGCACAAAAAAAAAAATAACTAAAAACTAAAATAAACGTAACTCGCTCACCCTGACGTTGCTGACTTGACACTCATTCAGCGTGAGACGTGACAGCGGGACCCAATGACAGCCTCATCTCTTCGCAATTCGTCCCCGATTCTCCCAGGGCGGCGTAGCATATTCCGAAAGTGCCTCGCTTCATCCATCCCTTTCGTATTTCATACAATCTCGTCTCCCAACCTAATACGGTTGGTTGGGGCCCATGGGACCCGGGTAATCGTCTGCTCGTCCTAAGCCGGACCCAGCAGATCCACGTCCATCACCGAAGTGCTTCTTGCGGAGGGCGGCGAGCCTCTTCTTCTTGGTGACTGTGTTGATGTATGTGCCAATGATGAATGCCACCACGTTGAAGAAGGGAACCCATGTGTTTTCGGGCAAGAATTGCTGGGCAAACGCCAGACAGATCGGGGAAGTCACCCAAGAGACCTTCATGACCTTCATGAAGCCAACACGCACGGTTGCGCGAACTTGGTGGTAGGTACGGGCACCGGCGATGAAAGCCATAGCAACCAGATAAACCGAGTTCTGGATTGGGGCAATGACCAAGTTACTGACAAGGATCTGCAGAATCTTGGCACGCAGACTTGTTCGGTTCTTGAATGCTTTTTGAAGACACCAAATCAAGAAGTGGCCTAGAGGCGCGCTGATCAATGCGCCATATGCCGCCATTTTGGGAACGCGCGACGTAAAGTAGTTGCCGTGCTTGTTCCGGTCCTTTGCAAGCCACGAGGCCAAGATTTCTTGCATACCAGCAAGCGTTCCAGCCGTGAGCATTTTTGTACGGAGGGGGTTCTTCTCCAACGCATTGATGTAGGCCTGAAACAAAATAACACGAGGGAGTTGATTAGCCATGTGAGCTATGTGGACAGAAACACAGAACCACGCCAATAGTAGTCACGTGGTGGAGCGCAATAGAGATGAATCAATAAAAACACACCATCATGTAGCCTCGTGTGCCGGCACTCGTCTTGCCGCCAGTAAGTGCGGTTCCGAGAGCCTCCCGGAACGGACGCTTGCCGCTGGTGCCTGGCAAGGGGCCATCGGGGGGATGGATAGCATCGTGAACGGCGTGATGAGCATCTTGGAAAGCATGTCCGACATCCTTAACGGCGCCGTGCATGGCCGCGGGAACTGAGCGATGGCCTCCGCCGTGGACTGATTCTCGCTCCATCTTGGTTGCTGTGGCCATTTTGTCCAAAAGATTCTCTTCGGTTTGTAACTGCAGCGATGCCCAAATGGCAGGCGGCAGAAGTAGGAGGAAGAGAGACAGTTTGCTGACTTTCAGCTAAAACAACCGCGACCGCGGCTCTAGACACAATCCACGACTTCGCCACCGACCGACAGGAGCAAGCGCAATCACAATGACGCGACAAAACGAAGCGACGGTAACAATGGCAGTGTCAGCGGCGTTGGTCCCAGCGATCTAGCAGCAGTCGGGGCGGCGGACGGAGACTCAAACGGTGGGATCCAGTTGATGGCCAGGCGAGCGGGAGAGTGGGTTTGTTTACCATCGGCCAATAAACCATCGAGTAGCGCGGTGCCGATGCGGTGTTGATGGACCAGACAACCCTGTGCAAATGTAGAGCAAGCACCTAGCAACAAACCGAATAGAGTAGCTCCAACCCTACCGAGAGCGGGTCAAGCAAGTCTTCCAACGTTACAATCGTCGGTACGAAGTATACAGTCGCAACAATCTGGGAGATGACGTCCGGGAGCCAATGCTCATCAACCTAAATCGCTGGTATCTTGGCCAAAGGGGAAAATCGTCTTTGCTATCCAAGTGTCCAAAGGTTCTACACAGAATTCGGGAATGGGCGAGAAGAAAGATAGTGGACAAATTGGTCGGGAGAAAAGTGAAGAGGTTGGTCGTTTGGGCAGCACAGGCGGCGCGGCAGGTCGTCTGCTTTGGTCTGCATGGCCCCCGGCCGAACTTGGGATACCAGCAAGCTCTCCCCTGCTCACGTCTCACCCTGTTATTGGTTCAACCACCGGCGAAGTCAGAGCAAGGGGACCTTTTCCCGTTGAGCTACTTGCTGCACAACAACGCCCCAAAACACCTGCTGCCAACGATCAACACCATCTCTCATTGGCCTGATGTCTTTCTTTCATCTCGCGAAATCGTTTTCCCCGGTCCGCTCGCTGCCGGTTCCATACCAGTGGGAAGCCGACAACACATCAATCGGCCGCCAGCACATGACCATGCAATTAGAAAACAGCACTGCCCATTGAGCCGTTGGTGGTGGAAGCTGGAATCAAGTCCACTGCTGCGAAGCTTTGCCACCTTGTTGCCGGTTCCAGTACTTCCGTGAAGTACGGTATGCATTTGTGTTATGCGCAGAATGGCATCGATAATCGCGGCATCTGGATCCTTCGACATCGTTACAGTACATCGTATCTACCGACTTTAGAATGCCGGTCTCGTGGAATGATTTTCTTGACGCGCAGCATTCTAAGCTTCGAGAGCCATTGACTTTTCGCTTTAGGTTGCGTGCCCCACACGAGCTGCTATCCGTGAGCATCCAAACGCTGGTCATACCTGGACGTGCTTTCGAAGTGGGAACCGTCAACCAAGCAGCCGCATACGGTTGTCATTTTGCAACTCCCCAGTCGCAACTGCGCGCCCTCATTGTTTGAGGCTGAACAGGCTCTATTAAGAGGAGCTTATGAGTAACAATCTAAAGTTAGGATTTGTTTTTCATCATGTACTAACGCGAAGTTGAATATTTCAAGGCAAAAAGGGGGGAAGAGCGATACACGGATGGATGTGTTATGTGCAGTGGCCGTAACTGCCACTGCAACGATGACACACATAGTGAACTATTCAAGCAGAGAACTGTGGATCTTAGTCTTGTACAAACTCAGCTTACTACCTAGTAATGGAGATTTCTTCATCTTGTTCAATCACTAGTCTCGTCGAGGATGTTCTTCAGATGTCGTCGCCTCCCTACTCACTGCGTTGCCTCCTGGCTTTGTGGAAGCCTTGTGAAGGGCTGATGCACCACTGATGCACCGGCTACTCATTCAGAAAGAGACAAAAGATCGACGCAACATGAGCTCCCTAGACAGAATTTTACTCTGTATGCCTACGCGCTGGCATAGGATGGCTATGCACCATCTTTCGGTGCTTCCACATTCACCTGGCAACCGCAACCGAACTGCCAGCTCCAAGCTACACCGGGTGACTAGTCAAGAGGATATATTCTTACCGCAATGCACATGGGAAGCTCTCAGCATTCAGACTCCTGAGGGCGGCGTTGAAAACTGATCCTACGATAATTTAGGTCGCGTGTGTATGCTTACAAGCATATTTATCTACCGACTGCCCTGCACTGCAGTGGTGGCTTTGCGCCCTTGCACCCGTTATTACTTCTGCCGCTCGTCATCAGTGACCAGCGCACCAGAGGAAGGTAGCAAGAGCAGAACATCGATTTCTCAGTATCACAGCTCACCATGTCGAGCGACGGCGGGGTCGTGACGGGCGTTGACCATGTCTCCAAACCCCCAAAGTCGAAGGGCAAATCAATCCGGGCTGACATCGCGCACTCGCCATGCACTCATCTCACCATGACGCGCATCTATGAGCCGAATTTCGCATGCTCCGTCTGTGGCCAGTCGGGCCAATAGGGTTGGCTGTACCGGTGCACTCAGGATAGGGAGAACATGCTTGACGATGCCATGGAAAAAGGTTACCCCGTAAGCTACCATAACCCGGGATTTCTTGACAATAACGCTCACATCGCGAAATCACAGGTCAGCTTCGATCTTTTGGGTGTCGCATTTGGCAGACCAACTATGAGACCTCGTGGTCCCGAGATGCGCTCCAATCGCCTCAGCTTCTTTCGGGAAATCACGGATGAGCAAATGAAGACGTATACTCCGGAGCAGATTCTCACCATTCTTGACCAGAGAGAAAATGTGCGTCAATTGCACCAAGACATGTTTGCAGGAGAGTTGTTGTGGTCGAAAGTTGAGGCTAACAAGAAATCAGCTGCAAAATGTTCTCAAACAAGAAATGGAAACCCGCGGCAAGAAAGTCTCTGCCACCAACCCATACGGGATCTCGCCCCCGCCTGGCTTTGGGTACCCCGAGAGTGGGTTCTCCACCGCCCCGAAGCCCTGGGTTGCCGACGAAGACGAGGAATGCCAGTTCAAAGCGTGCCACTACTGCCGACCCAGCGCAGAATGGCGCAGCTATCTGAGTCTCGATGGCATCGCTAAGGGCGACATTCCGGCCTCGGCCGCCGTGGGCTTCGGCTTTCATCTGCTGGGCTACCGACCCGTTATGAACGCCAACATCGTCAAGAATATTGGAGAGCATTCCACCTCACCCCATCTAACCCCTGTTGAGATGACGGATGAACTTGAGTCTGAGGCGGGACTGCCTCCTTCCTCGTCCATCTTGACCATCCTCAAGTGCATCGACGAGCAGGTCATTGAAATGGACCACGCAGATAACAAGCAGTTGTACCCAGCATGGATTACTGCTCAGCTTTTCCCGCTTCCCGATCCTACTCCTACTGAGCAGAGCTTTTTGCAGGGAGAGGACACCCCCACTTCCTCTTAATACCGGTAAGACTCTCATCAACTTGAGACGGGAGTATACTTCAAAGGCAGGCAATTACAACAAATAGCACTGAATTAGTAACGATTACGAAGGATTTGTTGGAGTGCTGCGACACAGGAATCACTACGCTGCTTTCCGCCATTGATATTCACAGCCGGGTGTGGTCGATGTGGGTGATGGATGGAAGGGAGGATAATTGCTCTGCTTTTGCTAACGACGCTGGACGAGCTCTGCCAGGCTCTGCTTGCAACGGAACATTTCATCGCTGCTGTACATGATTCCCGCCATGAAAACTGGGTTCGCTATCAACTTCGTCTTAATGGTATGTTTCTTTTCCATCTGGAACTACAGAGTACATTGGTTCCGTTGATGGTAGTTACGCAGGACTTCTGCGTCTTCTCAGTGGTGGCTATATGGGATGTTAATCGTGTGTGCCTCAGCCTAACTTGGCTTAAAGTGAGCCGAATAGATCGTAGACAGCTATCCTCTTCCCAGTGATTCAGATATACCCGTTGTTCCACGCTCAAAATTTTGTAGAAATGCAATAGGTCGAAACCCAATGCGGCGCTTACTGGTCGTTATGGTACACACAATATTCCCCCCATTCCGATAGTCGTCCTAGCTCCCACCGTCGCAGCTCACCGTAGCCAGCTCGCAAATGTTCCACCCCACTTCTTTTATCCCCTATCATGTCTTTTCCAGACCTTTCATCGTGACCATGTCCACACCCCTAACTCTGAAAATTCTGGCTGGTATGAAAATGAATGCTGGCATCGTAGGGCGCCGTAAGATTGGCGTGCCGCTCAGTAGACGGCGACACGGGCCCATATTCCTTCACCAGATTCACCATCCTCGCCCTCCGATGATGACCCAACCCCCGCCACCAGAATGGCTGCACCGGCTGCTGTCAGACACAAGCCCACCCCGACCGCTGTATGCGTGGACCAGATCGAATTTGGGTAGGTGCGTGGACGAAGCGATGGCCAAAGAGCAGCCCCGTCCTCCCTCCCAAAATAAAATAAAAAGAGAGAATCAGAACCGGCCTCAATGCTAATCAACGCTCATCACGTGAGCTCAAGATCCCAAGGCCATACAACAACCACGGACCGCGCCCCGATCATCCCAGTCCAAGTCTGAGTCCCCGTTCCGACCCCGGCCCAAAAACCAGGTGGAAAAGCAAAATGGGAACCGGGCAGACGAGGGGCGGATTCACATCCTGGGCATGGGTAACATAGGCCGCCTGTTCGCCGTGTCCCTGGCCCAGCTGCCCCACAGACCCCCCGTCACGCTGGTCCTGCACAGCAGGGAGTCGCTGCAGGCCTGGCACAGAGAGCCTTTCGTGGAGCTCACCAGGACCGACGGGACCGTGGGCGGGGAAGCAGCAGCAGCAGCAGCAGCGGTCATCGATCGGATCGCGGAGGCCGGGGCCGATCGCGAGGGGGGGTTCGACGTGGAGTGGTGGACCGAGCAGAGGCCTAGGTCGGGACCCGTGCGCGAGCTCGTCCCCGGCGGCGGCGCAGACGATGCCTTCCGGGTCCGGAATCTGATCATCGCCACCAGCGCGCCCCTCGCGCTCCCGCAAGCGGACCGCTTGCGCGGGTTCCTGGACGCGGGCTCCTCTGTCGCGTTCATACAGAACGGCATGTGCAGGATGTGGCCGCCGACAGGACAGGCCTACCTCGACTCGCGATTTCCGCCAGATTCCAGAGACGCGGGACCAAACTGGCTCGCCTGCATCGTCACCCACGGCGTAACCCGCGAGCCGGGCTCCTTCCGCAGCTGTCTGCGCTCGCCGGGCACCGTGGCCGTAGGTCTCGTGAGCGGCAGGGCCGCAAGCCCCAACTACCTCCAAGACTGCATAGCGCGGGCGCCCGGTCTAGCCGGCCGCGCGGTCTCGACGCGGGAACTCTGGATCCTGCAGTTGGAGAAGCTGGTCGTGAACTCCGTGATCAACCCGTTGACAGCCGTCCTGCGGTGCAAGAACGGCGATCTATTCCTAGACGCCGACGACGAACACGGGCGAGCGCTGACGCGGGACGGAGACGGGGTGACGCGGATCATGGACGCGTTGATAGCGGAAGCGAGTCTGGTCCTGCAGGCATTCATCCGGGATCCGGTGTGCGCGTCCATCCTGGCCTCGGAGGGGGAGACTCCAGACACGGCGGCCACCGAACTCCAAGAAGTGAGGGAAGGCCTGGCAGAACGGTTCTCGTCCCCTCGGATCCGCGCCATGGTTCTCCGGGTGGCGGCCAAGGTCCGCGAGAACACGAGCTCGATGCTGCAGCATGTGGTGGCGGGCAAGCGGACGGAGGTCAGGGATTTCAATGGGTGGTGGGTGGGGACGGCGGAGTTTTTGGGTTCCAGAAGTGGTGGTGGTGACAAGGGAATGGCAGATAGCAATGCAGAGATCGATGTCAAGTCCCACAGACTGCTGATTGAACTCGTGGAGAGCGGGAAAACGCTCTCGAGGGGCGAATTGCTAAGACGCTTTGAACATGTGATAGATTCTAAAGCAAGGAGCATATAGAGATGGATAGGATCATAGATTGAATGAAAAGTCTATAGAAGGAGGTAACCTGGGTTTAGAGTGAAGTCTTGTCAGTTGACAAATTACACATGTCACTTCTGCTGGTTAGTCATCGTTCCGTCTCAACGCGCGTGGATAGACAGACACACATCATGAATCAACGTTGGTAGTATCAAACCAGCTGGTATCGGTCGAAGGCACAAGTCATCTGAATTACATCTAGAAGCCTAAGTGACCCACTCCAAGGAAAAAGAAGCCACGATCCGGATGCAGGGGCTTACTACGAGTTATGGCGGTAGGTGACTGTCAATCCACCCCTCGACAGTTGATGGAGTGAGCCTTTGCTTTTCATTACACGCGGAGATTACCGACCGGTCTTCACTACCAAGATCATTGTAGAACCAGATTTACCGGTAAGCTGCGTTCTTTCTAACTCAATCCCAACATCTCAATTCTTTTACAGGAATAACCACCGATTAAAACGCAGAAAACGCCAATCCCCATCTCAAAGGTTCACCCCAAAACCATCCTACCGTTGCTACATCATATAAAAATCCCCTCAACTCTCCATCCCTCTTCCCCACCCACCACCCCTAAGCAAACTGATCATCCCGATCCACACCCGCATCCTCCAGCTCCGCGAAATTCTTGAAATGCAAAGGCCGATGCACGTCCGCATAAAATCCCACAGGCACATCGAGCCTGACATCCAACCTCTTCCTCTTCTCGACCTCCGCGAAGCTATTACCCATGAAACTGTAGTTCCACCTCCCGCCATCGTCGCTGGGCACCAGGAAGAAACCCCGGAAGCGGGGCGACAGCAGCATCTTGCGCTTGACGCCCATGTCCGTGCGGAAGCCTTGCGGCTGGTCCGACTCCGTGTCGCGGTTCTCGGCACCCCAGGTGTAGCCCTGCGGGGCCAGGCTCCACGCCGACAGCGACACGGAGCCCGGGGTGAACACGACGTCGACGGTGACGAAGGCCTGCTTGTCCGCGGGCTCCTTGGCGAGATCCGGGTGGCGGTCCAGGAGCTGGGCGTGGGCGGTGACGTCCGCTGCGGACATGTAAGGGAGTTCGTTGCCGGCGACAGTGTGGATGACGCCGATGGGCTCGAGGTTGGCGAGGGAATCGTGAGAAGGGAGTTGAGGTGGTAGCTGGACGTTTCTCAGGCCGCCGATCTGGGGCACCATGACGATGCAGCGGATTTCCTTAACCTGGGCGTTGTCGGGGACAGAGACGCCGTAGAGGTAGCCCGCGACTTGGACGCGCAGGTCAGCGATCTGGATGAATTTCTTGAGGATGTTGTTGGGCATGACGTAGGTGAGATCTTCGAGATCGTTGTCGACGGAGGAGACGTAGACATTGGTGGAGCGGGTGCGGAGGTTGGAGGTGGCGATGGCGCGGGTGCGCCATTCGGTTTTGGAGGCGAAGGACTGCTGTTCGTACTTGGAGGTGGTTGTGACGATAATTTCCTCTCCGTGGACATTCTGCGTCTTGGTGGTGACGGCCGTGAGCTGCTGTTGCTCCTGCTGTTGCTTTTCGATCTCGGCGGCCTGCTGTCTTTGTAGGGATGGTGCTGATATCTCCATACCAAGAATGATGTCTCGCACTTCACTACTCGTCAAGCTGGACACGTTGACGTTGTTCTTCTTGCCGTAGTCGTGGAGGATCAAGTCACGAAGTTGCGTTTCCACAGTGATCCAGTTCTCATCCGTGAGGGACGGCCAGATATGGTGCTCCTGGGTGATGACGGTCTTGTCGGGGCGTAGAACCAGCTTCGTCTTATCCGGATTGACATGCAGGGCACGCAAGATAAGCACCAGACGCGAGAAGGCCGTGTATGACGAAATACTCTTGAGCCACTCATCGTAGAGGTTGAACAAAACCATCTGCGGCTCGGTGGCCCGCAGAATCATGTCGCCAAGCTTCTCCACCTTCATCGCCGCCTGGAAGGGCAACTGCAGTTCCGACGCCCGAATGGAGATGTTAGGGAAGTCAAGCAAATGCACTTCGAGAGGATCCAGGAGACCTTTCCGCGTAACGATAAGTTCTTTCGGCTGTTCTTCCACCGGCAATGACCGGATGAGCGCGGCAACTTCTTCGGCCGTCTTCCACTTCGCCAGTTGGCCGAGACGCTTTTGCCCAGCCCAGACGCTAGTGTGGATGATCTTCAAGAACAGCTGGCCAGTTCGAGGGTTGAAGATGAAGATAGCCCCATTGATAGGCTTCGTGGTCAAATTACCCTCAAAAGTCTTGTGGATGGTGACACGGTAGACATTGGTATCATCAATGAACAGTTTTGTCTGATTACTAAAGAGTTCCGAGTAATTTTGCGAGTTCAAGAATTCCTGGTTGCTCTCTGATGCGTACAGCTGCAGACCTTTCCTTATACGCTCCCGCAACACGTACAAAGCCGGGTTGGCTTTCATGACCTTGGCCATGGCTTGCTGGATCAGGACCTTCAGACCAGGGAAATACTGGCCGTAGGCGGAGTACAGGTTGTACGCGAGATCGATACCAATCATGAGCCCGGTTGGCGAGGGATAGATACTCATGCTGTCATTGGTGTAGTCCAAATACTTGGCACGCGTATATCGCTCAATGTCATGAGAATCGTAGTCGCCATAGCGCAGTTGCACATCAAGCCAGAACTTGTTCGTTGTAGCCGATTCGATGGTGTCCTTGGTATCGAACAGCAAAGACGGTCTGGTGACGTTCCACTTGTTGCTGGCAAACAGCAGGATATCCGCACATGAACTGTTCATCTTGTACGATTTACGAGGGTGGATAGTCTCCTTCTGTACCGTCTCGATGCCAAGAGACTCGAGCTCTTGGTCAAAGACTTGGCAAAGATCCATGACTACGGACTCGTGGATCTTCTGCCACAAGTGGGCTCGGAAGATCTGGATGAGCGAGATTTTCAGGGTTGGAATCTTGCCGTGCAAGAATATACCGGTCAGATCTGTTTGCAGTTAGAATAGGAACCAACAAAAAAGGTATGACCATCCCTTTAGAAGTTGTAGTGCCTCAACGTATCGCATCTCTGCTGCTCGCAGCTGTCTCTCCTTATTGTGTTTGAAATAAGGAGGTCTGCTACCGAGATACGATATGCGGCAGTATAACCGCCAGAAGCAGAACAAACTGCATAGGGGATAGACGGAGGTCAAGAGAACGGCGCAAAAAGAATATGAGGGAGCTTACCGAGCTGGACTTGGAAGCCGACATACACATTTGCCCTGCGAATCGTCAGTGTCTTATTACGAAATCAGCGAAGAAGATGAGCCCAAAACTCACCGATTGATAGTAGGCGACCACCAGAGCGTGAACCGACGGTTCGGGATCTGGTTCAGACCGGACCGCTGAGCATTAGTGAGCTTCTTGAATTTCATCGACTCTTCAAACCCGCTGGCTTTCTCCCAGAACAATCCTTCCCAGGACGGGAACCCTGTGGCCTTGAAAAGAGTATGCTCGAGGATCGTCTCGACACCGCCCAGCGCCTGGATGACGTCGGTTCTGTACGCGTTTAAATTCCAAAGCTTGCCGTCGTGCCTCTGGCTCGTCCACCAGAACGGATTGCTCTTCATGAGCTGGTACAGCTTGAACTCGCTTCGGGTGCGGAAACCCTTATCGAAACTGAGGGTGCTACGGTCCTTCTGGAAGAGCGTGTTGATACGGGGTAGGCCTCGGTCCCAGCTATCCTCCAAATCCTCCAGCGTGAGGCGGCGGTTCTGCTGGTTCGCCTCCAGACGCTTCTGGGAGTACTCGGTCCACACGCGCTGGGAGTCGATGAACTCGGCTTCCCAGGGGATGATGTATCGGAAAATATTGGGGATGAGAGTCTCCTCGTCATGGGTCATACCCGCCCGGTAATGGGTGACGCCGACGTCGGTTTGCCTGGACCAGCGCTTGTCACTGGCCGGGATCAAAATGTGCGAACCCGAAATCATGCCCAGACCGCCCAGTTCCTTGGGGGTGTAAAAGACGGCAGGTGGGAAACGGGACGGCATTTTGGAGTTGAGACCGATCTTGACACGGGTCTGGATCTTGGTCTCGCACTTCACAATAGTGTCCAGAAGACTAACAGTAGACACAGCAGCCTCGCGGTAGTACGTGAAAAGGGCGATCAAGGCGGTGTTCCACTTGTTGGCAATCTTGGTGAAAGTCGTCGACCCGGAAGACATGAGAATCTGTCGGATGCGATTGTTGAACTTCTGGATATCCTCTTCCGTGACCTGCAAGAAAGCGTGCGCCGTACGTTCTTTGGTGGTGTTATCCACGAGGGACCAGACGCTGTCCTTGACAGGGAAGTCGTCGTTCTGGTTGCGAATCTTGGGCAGAATCCGAGCTTCGAAGCCACACATGGAGAAAAGAAGGTTGGGGTTGTCTCTACTGTACACACTAGCGAAGGTGTCATCCCAGTCGATAGTGGTGACAGATCGAGGCAGGCGGTTCTTCAGGTCCCAGAAGACGGCTCTACCCAAATTCACATCGTGTCTCATGAGCCGCATGCGGGAGTCTTGCGGCCAGCACTTCTTGCTCTTGTAGCCAATCACATTTTCAAAGTTGGGGTCGGGCTGTTCGGTTAAGAACCTCTGGATCAGGTCGCGGGACTCGTCTGCGGTAAACCTTAGGAAGACCCATATCTTGTCGATATATCGCGTATAGAGACGGATCGGGTGCTTGGTCTCCGTGTCGCGGTCGCGGAATTGCAAAAAGTCATTGGGAGCGTTGGGCGGACCGGCGATCTCACTTGCGCGGTTCAATCCGAGCAACAGCAGATCCAGCACGAGACCGTAGTATTGAAAGACGAAGCCCGAGAACTGGAGCCCCCGGATCATGCCGTAGCTATTGACATGATTCATGTCCTTGTACGTCAGCTGGACGTTGTTCTTGGCGCTAATATAGTCGGCAAGATTGTGGTCCATGATGAGGCGGAGGAGACGGTTAAGCAGGGTCAAATCAACCTTCTCGTAGACCTTGGAAAGTTCCGTCTCAATCATGACGTTGCATTCACCACTGGCAGTCTCCCAAACCTTGTCCAAGTTGTTGATGCCCTGGGCCCATTTGTACACCAAGAGAGGAGGTACCTCGGAATCGGAAGGCTTGATCCAGGCCGGGAACAAGTGCCGCTGGTCGGCTTGATACCAGAGGTATTGATCTAGATAAGCATCGCTAATCTTCTCCATGGGCTCAATGTCGTAGACGGGGTTGATGGTATTGTAGTTGTCATTCATGTCGATCTGGACCTCTTTGAATGCGCGCTGCGTAAGGAGGAACCGCTTGATCCGCTCCAACGTAATGCCTGGACTATCGTACGCCTGCTCTATGAGAGCAAGCTCCTCACGTTGACTCTGATTGAGTCGACCTTTCACCGAATAGGCTTCTCGCAGCCTTTCCAGGGCCAGGATCAATATCTTCGTATCGTGCTTGTATGACACACTGGGGAAGGGAATAGGGGTGAATTTTCGCGACTCAAGCCAGTGCACAGTTGTAGTGTAGATGGCAACGGCTTCCTCCGAAGACACGTAGGGGCCATCCTTCATGTAGTTGTGCTGGCGTTCTTGCTCAGCCTTAAGCCAAAGACGGGTGAGACGGCCGACGTTCTTCTTCGCAACCGTCTTGTCTACAGTAGCACCCCTCCGGATGCGTTCACGGTTGTAGTGTGCAACCGAGATCCACCAATCGGCCTTCGACTTGACATAGCGGAGAATAATATTCTCGATGGGCGCGGGCAAGCCCGGTACCTTCCAAGGGATATTACTCTTCCAGCACCTCCAAGCTTCGGAAAGGTGCTGCAACACTGTGTTTACCTTGTTCTGCTTGATGCCCTCCGGCATCATGTCCA
This sequence comes from Iodosphaeria phyllophila, assembly GCA_025802455.2. Lineage (NCBI taxonomy): Eukaryota > Fungi > Ascomycota > Sordariomycetes > Amphisphaeriales > Iodosphaeriaceae > Iodosphaeria > Iodosphaeria phyllophila. Next base: position 77,791 of record JAOYMO020000006.1, on the reverse strand, counting down.
TGAGATCTGCCATGACGGACGCGCGCAGCTCCAAGTCGAAATGCGACTCGACTCTTTGTTTCGTCACCGTCTTGGCGACTCCTTTACTGTGACGGCCCTCGAACTGACGGGCTAGCAGATTGCCCAGCCACCTTTCTAATAGGGGAATGATGCCTCGCATGAAGAACAACCAGACCCTCCAAGCTGGAGCCCAGAAACCACACCCTGGGCCCTTACCAACGGCGCCACTGTTGAAGCGGTGGTAAATCAGATGCTTCAAATCCTTACAGGTGCGGATTTGGTGCATCAGCTTGTACTTGTATCGATACATACCAGTCAACTGGCCAACATGGTTGAAGGCGTACAAGATGCCATCAGCCAACTGGAAAGCATCGATATTTCCAAGACGATATTGCACTTGGGCATCGACAATCAACTTGGTCAACCTCAAGATCTCACGCATGAGATGAAAGGCATTCCCAAATCGCGACTTCTTTCGCTCCTTGGTAGTAAGGGTCTTGACGGGCTTCAAATTAAAGTTGTAATCGAGATGGAGATAGGTCAAGTTCTTGCGGTGGATAAGCAAGTTCAACATGTTGAAGCCCTGGCGACAAACCTGCAGACCAGCCTCGACCCAATCGATGGTGGTCTGTTGGAAGAATTTGGTTTGCTTCAAAGTTCTCAGCAGACTTTGCTTGTTCATGGCCTTGGGCCGTTTCTTGTGGAGCTCGTCTAGAACATAGGTCTTGAGCAGCTTCTGATACGACACGCGCACCTTGACTGGTTGTCCTGGTGGGCAGTGCTGCAGATACCACGGCTTACCCAGTGCAACATCCTGTGCGCGCACCATACGGCCGGAGCGCCTATCAAAAGGGTAAGGAGCCCACCAGAGGGCGATGGCGGACGCTGTCTCGTCGTTGGACAGTTCCTCTTCAGCCAAGAATGGTTCTGAGCCAGGAGGTAGCTGGAATGCATCTTCCTCGTCTTCCTCGTCTCGTCCAGCACCGAACAGGATATCTTCATGGCTAACGGTGATGTTCTTTGGGGCGACAGAGCGTGAAGAGATGGGGTTGATGGCCTGGTTGAAGTAGAAAGCCGGGAGGTCCGGGTCGTTGTTTTTCTCGTCATAAACAGGTTGGGGGTGGGAGTACCACGTAGCCTCGACACTTCGTGGTAGAGAATTGTACAGAAACGGGTAGGCAACCCGGGCTTCGGTTCGTAGTGGAATTCGGGTGATGATTCTGTCAATGGCGTTGAACTCGCCGAAATCCTCATCGTTGGGGTCGATGTCCTTGAAAAGGGGTTCGAAACGCGGGCCCCCAGGTAGAGCGACATTGAGCGCCTTGGCTGTTAGAAAGGCTTTCAACTCGAAGAGATAGAAGTAGTTTCTGTCGATCATCTTGTCGGGCAAGAGCGGATTACTCAATCGATGCAAGTTGGCCATTTGTTGTAAGCTCAAATTCCACGTCTTGTAGCTCGGACCGTTGACGAAAGGAGTGTCGAGTAGAGGCCTGGGATCGTAGAACCATTCGTATACAGGAGCGTCATCGTCTTCGTCCAGCTCCATCTGAATAGGCTCCAGGGGTTCGACATCTTCAATATTCTCGGACCAGGACAAGGGCGGTTCTTCGTCATCGAAAGGCGGGAATCGCATTCGCTTGAACAGTCGCCTGTCGCTTTTCTCCTTTCGCATCGTCACCCACATGGTCGCCCATTGCGCCTGGAATACTGGCTCGATCACACGCGGGATCTCATTGACCATAGTTAAACAGCCGTTGACGTGGTACAGCACTTTCACCTCGCGACCGGACTCCCAAGGCATGGGCATATTCTCCAACAGCTTCATGACGGCATGAGGCATGAACTTGAGCGCCCCTAGATAACTGCGCTTGTCACTGGTGTACTTCTTCTGCGACACATCACCGATATCCTTGACAATCTTGCGCAGATGCTCCGGTGGCATATCCGCCTTCTGGGTTTCCACGAAGCCGCCCTTGCGCTTCTCCCCGAACCGATTGCGTTGATTGCGCAGCCATTCTTTCTTTTTCTGTGCGAATTTGGCCACCAGCGGATCCGTCGGTAGTCGATAACCAGGCGGAGGCGGCGGTGGTGCGGCCCCGGGTGGAGGAGGGAGATAATCGGAAGGAGGTCCTGGAGGAGGAGGAGGACCCGGTGGCGGCGGCGGTTCCGACGGAGGAGGGGGAGGCGGTCCCCAGCCGGGAGGCGGCGGTGGAGGAGGGAACGACATGGCTATGGTTGAGAAGCAATGGTCAGGGCGAAGGAGATGGCGAAGGAGATGGCGAAGGAGATGGCGATGGCGATGCTTCCGATGCTTCCGTTGATGCGCTTGCGCAGTGGTGCCACAACCACCGCCGTTGCCGTGAAGGGCAACGAAACGCGCCCGTTAACGTGACGCGCTATCAATCCCCAGGTCAAGACAGCGAGATCGGAGTCTTTATCGATGCGCAAATAATGGAAATGGCCTTCGCTGATGGATTAATTGCGCAAAAAGGTCGGTGGCGATATCGGTATCGACCTTTGCGGTTGCAAGGAAAGGTGGCGTCCAGGTTGAATCACCACGGCCTACTCCTACTGTACAAGCTCCCAGTCCCGCGTTCTCGCCCTGCACGCGATGGAGATTTTTCGACGGCGACGGGTTTGCCGATGCAGCTGTTGTACCGCAGAGTAGCAGCACTGTACGCAGCACGGTATCATGCTACTGCGGATGTCAATTGGAAGGCCGTGCTCAAGTCGACCAAGCCAGGTGGGATCTTTTCGATGTGGCGTCAGCTTTCTCATTGGCTCATCAGTCTCATCCGCGGGGGCTTGACAGCACACACTCTCTGGCATTCACGCATTTGCAAAAAAGAAAAAAAATACCCCAAAATTGGCCAGCATCGCGACCACCACCAGCACCAACACCACCGTCAAAAAGTCACCCACGAACCCACACAGAACACGCCCAGCCCAGCATCCCGCCATCACACAAGTCAGGTTAATCCAATACCGCCAAAATGCCGGACAACCGAGTCACCTACCGCCGTCGCAACCCGTACGTCCTCTTTCCCCATATCCGCAAGAAGTTATCGATTCCCAGGGCTAACGGTGAAAATGCAGCTACAACACCTCCTCCAACAACACGCGTGTTGTCAAGACGCCCGGCGGTGAACTACGAACTCTTCATATCAAGAAGCGCGGGACAGCCCCGAAATGCGGCGACTGCGGCACCAAGCTACCTGGCGTACGTCTCTTTGCCTGTACCAAAAAGATGCAAACAACTAGCTGACATTGTTCTCCCCCTCTTCAACTAGATCCCCGCCCTCCGACCCCGCGAATACGCCCAGATCTCCCACCCCAAGAAGACGGTGCAGCGGGCGTATGGCGGCTCAAGATGCGCCAACTGCGTGCGTGACCGCATCGTGCGCGCCTTCTTGATCGAGGAGCAGAAGATTGTCAAGAAGGTACTGAAGGAGCAGAGTGAGGGCTCCAAGAAGAAATAGATGGGCGATGCTGCGAGAGGCTGAGAGAAGAAGGGACTAGGGAAGGAGGGTTTCATGTTTGGTGTTGGGTCTGGCTGGGTCTACATACATACATATCAATCACATGTGATGGTTTCACACGAGGCAGTCCGAATGAGCAGTTCTTACGGAATGAAGCATTGGTTTTTTTAGTTCGCTGAGGCGATGACGCAAAGATCGCCCTGACTTCTACAGGCTTAGATCAAGCTGAGCACGCACGCAGCCTTCGCGCAGTTCGTATCAATGCCAATGAACAATACCGCCCACAAATACTGCCGGAAGGGGTGCTCGGCTGTATGCCTGTGTATAATTACAGCAGCTGGATCCTGCTAGTCTCTTCTGTAGGCTCAGATCGTTCTACAACAGTAAACGAAGCGGACTGCCCTACATCTCACTTGGACCAGATGAGATAATATACGGCCAAAGTAATCAGGTGAACACTGATCCCCTCATGATTTGACGCCCCATATCTCATCAGCCATACTCTCAATCACAGCGAGCTCACTATGAGCCGCATTCCACTTCCTCACCCTAAAACCATCCTACTCCCTACCCAAGCGCCGAAAACTCCCCCTCCTCCTCCCCCGTCCCCGCTCCCACACCCTCCTTCCACCCCACCGGGATCAACGCCGCCGCCACATCATCGGTCCCCCGTTCCGTCGCCAACAGATTAAACTGCGCAGCCGCATTCCGCGTGTCCAGCACCTCCAGCCTCGTCCCCAACTCCGCAATCGCCCTCCTAGTCTCGCGACTCAGCATCCTGATCTCCGGCCCCACGCCCAGGATCAGGAGGTCGGGGCGCGGCCACAGCTTCTGCAGCAAGGCGATAGACGCGGGATCGATGTGCCACAGGCCTTTGCTGTCAAGGAGACGCATGGGCACGTTTGTGGCGGATTTTGGAGGTGTGCTGGGGGAGGACAGGAGCCATGGTCGCCACAGAAATGCCTCACCGGCGACGAGGAGCACGCCCGAGCCGTCCGTTGTGCGGGCGCCGCTGTTGAGGTGGAAGCCGGAGGGCGTGCACACGTCGATGGAGGTGGCGGGGACGGGGGTGTTGCCGAGGACGTTGAGGGCGTTGAAGTCGGTAGGGGGCGGGGTGGAGGGCGGTCTGGTCTTGGTGAGGCGGGCTGTCGTATGGAAGGGGTAGGATGGTGCTGCGGCGGAGATGGGATGGGAAGACGCTGGTCTGTTCCAGCGTTGGGAGGATTGAGTTCGGTGTGCGATTCGAGCTGGAGATATGTCTGACATCCAGCGCGTTGGGGGCGGGATTGTGGAGAATCTAAGTTTTCGCAGGTGGCTTACTGTGCTGCAAGGTCTTCTGGGTCGTATTATTGTCGACATTGTCGTCATATGAGGTGGTGTCTGCCAGAAAATTGGATGGGTTCGGCCTGTTGGTGCGGAATACACGATAGTTCCGCGTTTGGTGGTTGATGGCTGAGCGATTCCAACATGACGTCAAGAGGAAAATTTGGTGTGCCCACGATGCACAGTACCGACAGCTTAATCATTGTCCACTGGTAGATATACGTAGGTACCTTCCAGACAAAGACCTCAACGGCAGTGAAAATTGGATCAATTGAATCTATTTTCCATAGATTGTCTGCCCCGTACAACAGGAGTTTCAATAATATGAGTGCGATGTCTTTGACTTATAATCATGGTGTTGGACAACCGACATGGAGATGGATCCCACCTCCTCATCCTCACTTGCCGTGAAACATCGCGGCTGGGTCGGTATCAGTGTATTCCAACACAAAGGTGAAGAGAACATTGATTTCTCTCATCGTTAATATTCAATCCAATACATAATGAGCCACCACCCCATCTTATTTCATGATGATCTCTTAGGGGTTACACAGATTGCTCAGGTCTCCATGAGACGTGGAGGTAGAGTTGTACAGACCGTAGCCCAACTCGTCGCAAGAGAAAGGAAGCGCCCAACACGATACTACCCAGTCCTGGAAACGAGAATATCGAGCTGGAGCTGAGGCCGGTTCATGTTTACATATGTTTGCCCTGACGCGATACATGATCATATTCGACAAGGAGTAGAGTAGATCATCGGGTATGCGCAGTTACGTATTGTAGATTGGAAGTGCCTAAGGTACTGTGTGGGATCGAAGCTTCGAACTCGCCCTATCTGCTTTGGCTCCCGCATCGAACCATTGGAAGGCCTTCGAATGGTCACTTGCAAGTCGCACAATAATGACCACAGTCTTTTATGTCCTGTGGACAATTTGAAGTTACACAGCATTCCAATTTATTGCGACCTGACCCCGAAAACTTGCCCGTCGCGCACGTTGCCCCTACCCAACTCAGCCCGGTAAAGCTTTCTGATTCGCTGCAGCAGAATCCAATTGCCAATCGCTACCCCGGAATATTTGCACGTTCAAAGGAGGTAACGATCTGTTGGCCCAGTGCTGGTGGTGACATCTCTGGACCCCCCCCTGGCTCATCCACCACATCTATGCCTCAGCAAAATCAAGTTGCTGCCATCACCTCCCTTTTCTCGTGATTGCTTTTTATATAGCAATGGTGCTGGCGGAACTTTCCAATCAGTCTGATTACTGATAAATATTTGTTTGATTCCGCTTTTGCATTTCCAGAAAAACAGGCGTCCTACGGAGTTACTAGAGTTCGTGTCTACCATTTCGACCTCCGTTGAATCGTGGTGTATTTCAGGGTTCACACCTCTGCGCACGTCCTCATGCAGCATAGGCTCTGTTCCGCCATCAGTATTTTTGACCAAACTCACCGGCAACTTTGCGCCGGCCCCGTGTCCAAGGATTCTCAACGAAGCACCGCCAACTACGGACCCACCTTCAAATTCTGAATGACGTCGTGGGCATGTCCGGAGTTCAGCAACGAGTGACTTGACGCGCTTTTCTTCATTGCAGTATCTCCGCGATCTACCAGAGAAATCTCTACTGGTTTGGTGCCACTTTGCATGCGCAAAATCAAACCATGGAATCAGGATTGCAGACCTCGTCCTCTGGTAAGTTATACCCTGCTCCACAAAATCCCAGAGCTGCAACTAACCGCCCAGCTTTGGAGTGGAAACCCGAAATTACGGATCCTCCCCTGCTCAGGAATAATTCCGAGCTCAAGTCTTACCAAACCCAGCATTTCACCTACGGGAATATCCGGGTCTTCTATCGACGGCATCCCAAATTTGACGAGCTCCCTGCTCACCCTGCCCCTTTGCCATTGCTAGTTCTTATTCATGGTCTAGGGGGCTCAGTCGCCCAGTTTCATCCTCTCTTAACCAGCCTCAGCAACAATGCCTCGTGCCTGGCCATTGATCTTCCAGGATGCGGCCGCTCAGAGTTCCATCCGCGCTCGTGGGAAGCATATCATCCAGATGCCCTGATCGAGTTACTAGAGATAATCATAGACGAGTACCGTGAAAAGCGCCGTGATCAGGGGGTTGTTCTGATTGGCCATAGCATGGGGTCGGCGCTCGCGGCAAGGCTCGCTAATCCGCACGCTGCCCACGTGACGGATCTGCCCTTGCATGTAATGGGTGTTATTGGTATCTGTCCCCTGTCTGGCCCACCCCCACAACGCCAAGTCTCCCTGTTCCGGCATCTCCTCCATGTCCCCACGTGGCTGTTCGATCTATGGCGCAAGTGGGATCAATGGGGCGGCTCCGAGAGCGCAAGCGTGAAGCGCTTCGTGGGCCCTGAAGCCGATTTGGTGGCTCGACAGCTCCAAAATCGATATAACAAGCAGAGTCGGACTGATGTTTTCCGGCGGGTGGCCTGGGGATTTCTCCCTGAATACGTGGACGGTAAACCGAAAGGCGGGCTGTTCGGTCAGCCCGTTTGGGAAGGTCTGGGCGTGCCAGTGTTTCTTGTCGGTGGTGCTAGTGACGCCGTCACCTCACCCAAGGAGATAGACAAGGTTGCCAGTATCCTAGACCAAGACATTAGCAAATTCATCCCGAACGAGAATAGGGATAGATCTTATCGGGTGAAGGCCTTTAGCACGGAGGCGCCTGTTGTCGAAATTCCTCGGGCGAATGGCCATCTACCTCGCTCGATTGATGCTATTAACGACACACACTTTGTTGCAAGGAATCGTCTGATCAATGTTGAAGAGAGCTTCGAGGATCCAACAACTCCACAGAGCCCAAGAGAAACAGCTCTGTCCATCCCACCACAACCGTTGCATCCTGGAAAGATTATCAAGACTAGAATATGTAAGGCTCAATCTTTTCCTTCCTTTTCTCTTTCAGGCCCGGATTCTCTGAGGTACAATTTAATGCAAACGCATTGACATGATGGTAGTGCCTGCGCCGGCGACTCATGCGCTACTGTTCCTACCCAGCACCACACGAACCCTTTCCGGACTGGTGTGCGACTTCCTCTCGGATCATATAACTGGTAGATTCGATCTCGGCTGGCAATTGCAACACCTTTCGAAAGAGGGCAAATGGGATGTAAAGAACCTGGAGAAGTGGAAGTCAGTGCAGCCAGTGTCTGCACCCATCCTTGGCATCTTCCGTGCCATGAAGACCCTGCGAGAGGTAGATGAAGAACATTCCCCCAAGGCATTCGCTGCAAAGTGGGGCCACACCATCAAAGACGTTGTCGATATCAGCCATGATACCCCGGTGTATGATTCCCGTAGGCTGGAGCGAGACAACATAAAATATAATAAACTTGCAACCGTTTCCAAAGTCCCGCCGACGGATGCCGAGGTAGAAATATTTATTAATCTCGTGGACCGCGTCCGGGAAGAGCAGAAGATCAGAGCGGAGTCTGAGTGCTGGCCAGAGGAGTATTTCATCGGGGTCCATTGCCACTATGGGTTCAACCGTACAGGATATTTCGTCGTTTGCTATCTGGTTGAACGATGCGATCTCGGTGTTGGGGCAGCCATCGACCTGTTCGCCAAGGCCAGACCGAATGGCATTCGACATTCGCATTTTCTCGACCGCCTGCACCTGCGATACTCGGGTTTGCAGTGAGTTTTCCCGAGGTAGGCCGAGCGAGACGACGTCATCTGTGGGGTTTCCTTGCTTCTTTGTATACTGGTGGTTCTAGGGTCGTTATTGGGTTAAAAGCATGGTGTAACGTATATGATGTATGTCTGCATCTTTCTCTCAGTTTGTTTCTGGAACACGGGTTCTTGCTTTGACGATTGATACCCTCTCGAGGCATGGTCTGGGAATGGGTGTTGTGACTTGGGTTCCGCCAGTTTTTCTTTTTTAAGCACTCAACTCTACTTACATGATATTCTTCTTCTCCGTATCACTGTACTCCACGTGCACATAGCGTGACATTCACATGGCCGTTTCCACCATTCTGTGACGCTATAGAATGATCCGGATTGAGAACCAGCGGTGTGAGGACAAGCCACATTAGGTCAGAGGGACAAACGATTCTAGTTTCACGTTTGTAAGACAAGGTTGTTCGTAGGGCTAGAGTCAAACGGCATGCAGTCGTTTGAGGGCAAACGAAGTGCCGTGGCTTGTACCAGTATAATCGGACGCGTAACAAGCTCATGATTTCTCATCTCTCTCCGCCTAACTTGTGCAACATCGTCTATCTCATCGCTTAACTGGCCTGGTGCCCATCGCGCCGAGCTTACGATATTCTTGGCTATGGTCGGATTGGTAAGGCTGCGTTAGCGTTTGGGGCTATAGTGACATCCCGGTACTTAGGTTCTAGTGAGTATCTGGTGAGCAGAAATGTTGGTGAATGGAAATTCACATGGATATTGAGATTGCGTGAGATCTGGGGGAAGGCACCTCAAATTTTACTCAGCACACAGATTTGGTGATACGCCACAGGAAAGTCGGGAGTTTTGCTGTATCTTGTAGTCGCACAACTTATCTAGGTGGCTTAGCGCACCCGAATCGATACGTAGGTAGGCCATAAGCCATCCTTTTCTACACCTTTTCCCGTCTTATACTCCGACTCTCCAATGCGTAAGCACATGGTGCCAATGTTTCAAGTATATATAATCTTTTTAGTGATCAATGACGAGTTTCTCAATATGTTTTAGTCACTGTGCCTTGATACGGGACATACTTACGGGAGATGATGTGGGACGGTGGGAAAATTATGACTATACATAGTCATCTGCTCACCACCAGACGCTAGTCGTCTAGTGTGCGAACCCACAATGCACAATTTAAATAAGAACCAAGACCAAAACTGTCCAGCATCACAAGTCGAGTGGACACGTCTTCTTGGCTTGATCCGCAAACCAAGCTGCATGATTCTCTAGTATTTTACCCTCTTCGGGCTCTGAGCCTTTCCCACCGCTTAATAC
>JAOYMO020000006.1:30696-57318 GCA_025802455.2 Iodosphaeria phyllophila | reverse complement strand
CTACATTTACAGCAGCCCTGCTGCGAAGAATATTACATCACACACGGTATTAGAACGGTATCACAAGACCGTAGCTATAGTGATATCACGAGAGGGAGTGATTTCTTCACCCTACAGCCTAAAGTAGAGCGCCAGATAGCCCACGATGCTGAGATTAAATACTCATTGTAAAATTTAGAGAAAGCTAGTAACTGGATCTTAGGCTATTCTCCTTTTCCGTTACCGTGGGCTCGTTATTAGCATCTTCCCACCCTCGCACCTTCCCGAGATACTGCCTCCGAAATAGGTTTTCCGCAAACATGAGACTTCAAATTCTCATCACGGTACCTCCGATAGCATTACCCGACAACCCGGCGGTTGATTCCGCACACAATCGCTAGCATTAGCAACATCGACTCCGAGGCAAAAAAACAACGACATCACAGAAAACACAAACCCCGGCCAGACAGTAAAAACGATCTCCGGGCCGGGGCATCGAATCCCGGGCTTGACGGCGCTTCACGATAGACATGAGAGCGTCAAATGTTAGCCGCACGCATCGAATCAGTCAGGGCATTGCTAGTTACGTGTGAATCGTTTTGGTCCACATCAACTGTTGTGCTTTCTGGATAATCCAACCCAGGGGCTTAAATCATGTAATGCGCTTGCGTAATACAAGCTGGTGAAGTTGGGACATTTGGTTATTATTGCATATTTGGGTAAAATCGGCCTGGATACTATGTAGATGACCAACTGCCTCCGTATTTCCGAAAAGAAATGAACTGATACAAAAAGCACTTTTCGAAGGGGTAAAGTAAAATGTAGAAGCACCACATGATCCCGCCACGTCTGCGCTTTTTTCTTTCAGTGGCGAAGCTTGCAAAGGTGCTTTTCGTACTGAGATGTCCATTTCTTTTCGGAAAGATAAACCGTGCAAAAAAGTATTTATCTCCAAATCGGGGAGTCGAACCCCGGGCTTGACGGGATTTCTCGAGCGAGGGTTGAGAGCGTCAAATGTTAACCGCTACACCAATTTGGAACTGAACGTGTTTGACGTGCTTCTCTCGGATAGAGGCTATCTATCATCACGTTCTTACAGTGTGTTGAGCCGCTAGTTAATCCGTATCGCCCACTCGAGACTCCGGTCACGTAGATCAGAGCCGGATTAAGTAGACGAAATCGATGTTATTTACCCTCTACTTCGTACGCTGGCTGGTCTTCCTGAACGAGTTGACGAACACGATGAAGGGAGAGAAGATGACAAGACAGAGACTGATAACAGGGAGCTAGAAGACGAGGAAACAGAAGTAGAACCCGGTCCATGGGACTGGCGGCATAGGTAATCGAAAACCTCGGTGCAGCACTCAACCGCTAGAGACATGATGTTTCCTAACAACGGGTATCTTCGCTCAGCTATGACAGCCGCCACATGTGAGCAAGAGGGGAGGCGCTGGTTCCGAGGCTTCGAAGAGTTTGAATGGGGTTCTGTAGAATCGGGGCCGAGGAAGATTGCAAGGCTCGACCTAACTGAGCATTTAGAATTTGTGTGTTGATCGCTTTTTTTTTCGTGTTCCTTGAGACCTTCGCAAGATAGAGAAGGGAGGGGTTTCTTGGCTACGAAAATGGGTAGACGGGCTATATAAATCTCCGGTACTTCAGAGGGTTCGCCCAAAATACTCTGCCAATGTCCCAATAAATGTACTTTCTCTACCATTTGGTTACGTAAAGCTGAATGAGTAGATTTACCAGTGTATCGACGATTCAGAGCGAACCGAGTACTGCCTGTACTGTGCTTGTGAAGACCTAACAACGGCCCTTCCCCCCTAGGAAGATTGCGAACCCAAACAGGGAGGGTCAGCCACAGCACGTCGTTGTCCTCGTAAACACCCGCCCACATGGCAACTTTCATGGTTGTTGAGTGCCGCACATTTCAGAAGCTCTCAGATTCCAATCAAAACTTTCAATTTCGTACCGCTAGCTACATCCCGTTTGATGATTTTGGAACCTGCTTTTCCTTTTCCCCACCCCTTCGGTCCCTGATACTGGTAATCGAGGGTTAGAAAAAGAAGAAAGACAGTCTTGCGACTCAGACGTATAACATGCTAAGCTCCCGGTTCATGCAATCCATTGGCCTAATTGTACAGTAAACCCATAACGCTGAACGATCGTAGCGAGCGTGTGTGCGTGACACGAGAAGTAAAAAAAGTTTGATAGATAGTATTCACATCCTCTGGTCTCACAGACTTGGTCCATACAACACAACAATGCTTCCCCAGCTCCTCCACAATACCGATACTCCACTTCCCTGGTAGTGAATGACGCGATTAGACCTCCATGCCTAAGAGCAGCCACTGGTCGCTCGTTACATCGACTGCGTGGGCCCAGTGGTCCAACGTTGTCGGCTCGAATCCGACCCAGCGGAGACTTCGAAAAAGAGCCTTCGTCTCTTCGTCTGGGAACCGTCGATCCATGCAGATCACGACGCGTGAGCAGTCGAGCGGGCCGTCAGCAAGTTCGATAAGCGCCATCAGACTAATTCATGCGGTTAGTACATCTCTTGTTTCGTCTCATCAAACAACCTCAAGAACGAACTAAGTTCGAAGAAAGTTCAAGACTTACGCTTGCTTCAAATCGCGCCCAATGATGCCAACGTCGAAGAAGGCGAACAGCGCCAGCTCCTCGCCATCATCAGCGACAAAAGCCCGGAAACTTGTGCCTCCCGCGTAATCCCAAAATTCGAGCCATCCCTTCGCTTTAATTCCAGTCGCGCCAACTATTTGATGATCCTGAACGTGCGGTGAAGATGACAATTCGAGGTAGTCAGCGGGCGGCGTAGGCGGGAAGTGATTGTGGTAAAGTGGATAAAGTTGTGATGCTTGTTGTTGTTGTTGTTGTTGTTGTTGATATTGACGATGTTGAACACTAGTCAGGACGGAGTCACTACCGACCATTTTCCCCTCAACCTGGAAAACGGTTTTCATAACGTCGCAAAAGAATCTCTCACATTCTTCCCTGATCTGAAGTGTTGCCCCCCCTCGGCGGCAGCCGGTCGTCGAATAACGGTGGTACTGCCCAGGTTTCTTAGCCTTGGGCGTTAAAGCCAGACGGTTCGACTCGGTTAGGGCCGCGAGGGGGGGACTTGAAGGCGGCGAAGGTAGTCCTGAGATAGGAACCTCAGGAATACCACTCGGCCCCTGCGGCCACGGTAGTGCAGTAGTGGAAGCCCTTGAGCGAGGCAGCGGCCGTCGAGTCCACCACGTAGCAGCTCGCCAGCACGTTGGCCTGACGGTTACCACCGTGATTACTACTTAAATTACTATTTCTGGTATTTTTCATTGGCGCCATGACTACCGATTCGTATCCAGGACTTCCTAAGTGTGGGTTAGATGGGTTGGGGTTCAGGTCGGACTGGGTCGGGTTGGGTTTAGCTGGCTGACGTCGCAGTAGATGTAGAGCAGTATGTCGATTGCGATGGATATGGATGTTGCGAGGTCGGTGATGCGATTTTCGCTAACTGAATTGAATTGCACTGAAAAGCTTTGATGATCGATTGACTGAAGATTCGACGATGGTGGTTGTAAGGGCCGAGGGTAGAGAGAGTTTGAAACAGGCTTTATGCTGCAGACCAGCAGTTCGGGGAATGGAGTCCGGTGGAAATTTCGAGTGGACTTTGGGTGGCACGACGCTTGGGCCCTCTCCGAGCCGTCCGCACGCAGCAACGGCGTGGCACGGCGCCCCATTTGATTGGCCGTAGCCCCCAACGGCTTTGTCATCCCTTTGGGTCAACCTGCGTTTTTCGCCATTGTTAAGAGTCCCTCCGTTGGGATAGCACAGTACGCTAGAATGGTTGCTTGGGTTTCCATCCGAACTTTTGGGCATGACATTTGATAACCAGATAAGTGCGAGCTCTATTTTCACACTGTATGTCATAACCAGGTGTCCCCTTCTGTCAGCTGATTGATTCTCCTCCTGCCTCTAAAGGGAAACTCGACAGTGAATCTCAAACAAGCGCAAATTGGTTCAACAGGTGCGACCAATCTGTTTCATCAGCTGCTGACAGCTGCCGACCGAACCGGTGAACCACCGTATCTAGCGATATCAAGTATCACAATAGCAGCATATCGTAAGCACCAACGACATTGTGAAACCGATGAGATGTTGCTGAGTGGGAAATGAGAAACTCCTTTGCATTTTCTGGTTCTCTTCCCTTGTGTTGGAGCCCTGACGAGAAAAAACGAGGTACTGTTCCATGACTCCAATACGTGTATTTTTGTGTGGCAGCAGTCAGGCATCTGAAGCGTTCTTCATTCTCGCGCCCCGGTGCAAGATTTTGCCCTCCGGAGAACATGCAATGATGCAAGCAGTGTAGTACTTACTAAACCACCGTATGAAAAACACGCTTTGAGACAATCCGCACTTCATTTGAGCTGGCTTCGCAGAAATCAGTGATACCCGTACCGGTACTGTATCGATAAACTCAGGAGCAACCGGATACCGATGTACTGTAAAGGTTGAACAGGAACCATGACCAGTCCAGTTGTCCCTGTCCCTGAAGCGGTAGCCTCTGCTCTTCTCTCCAGTCAAAATCTCGAGCTGGTATCTCTCAGGAAAACCCAAAGCCTATGGGCCGGCTATGGCTCCATCTACGAACTCACAGCTCGAGCCTCTGGCCCCTCATTGTCATCCGAGGGGCGGCAACCTCTGGCTCTCATCCTTAAACTTATATCAGCACCGCCCGCAGATGTAGGAGATGAGGGCCACCTCCGCAAAATGCTAAGCTATGAGGTCGAGCAGTATTTCTACGACGAACTGGCGCCCCGTTTAGGTGTTGATGTCGCTCCTGTTGCGCGTTGCATCGCAAGCACACGCAGGGCCCCGGTCGGAGAGGGTGTAGAGGATATTTTTCGTGGATCAGCAGTCACTATTATGACCGATTTGAGACTGGAGTACCCCATTGCAGGCGAGAAACGCGCCGTGTTAAGTGAGCGCCAGGTCCTAGCTGCTCTAGATTGGCTGGCCGGTTTCCACGGCGCATCACAAGAATGGGTACCCACTTCGTTCCGGGATTTCGTTCAGCCGCCCCTCATGGAGGCGAGGAGGAGGGAAATGGAAGACCACCACCAGAAACAAAGTACATGGCTCAACGGCGGCTACACCTATCTAGCTACGCGCCGAAAGGAGTACGCCGAGCTCTGCCAGGACGAATCCTCGGAGTGGTCGACACTCCTCTGCCAGCCCTTCTCGTCCGATGAAGCGGGATCACCATCCGTAGCCGAAATGGCAGCCAGCCTCCTCGCTCCGTCAGGAAAGCCCTCCGAGACGTACATCCACGGCGACGTGAAGTCGGAAAACCTGTTCACGACGCATGACGGCGATAAAGCCGCCTTCTACGATTTCCAGTACGTAGGGCTCGGGTTCGGCGTGTGTGACCTGGCAAAACTGTTCACTTGCTCGGTCCCGTTAGGTCTCCTGACGGACTCTGCTATAACCCGGGAGCAGGGCATGGCGGAGGCCGAAAGGAGGCTTCTCGAATACTATCGTTCGCGCCTGGTGTTCTCTGGAGAGTACCCATGGGATGAGTTTCTGAGGCATTGGGAAACGGCGCTGGTGGATTGGTTGCGGTTTCAGGCCTCGTGGGGGTTCTGGGGCAATACATCTTGGTTGGAAGCGAGGGCGAGACGGATTGTTGGTGATGAGGGGTGGAGAGGTTGGTTGAAGAAGAGCGTGGACGAACTGAGTGCTGGAGACGAACGCAGATAGTGAGAGCTCACGGCTCTACCTTTCGGGCTAAGGCCCAGAGCGTCTAAGATTTGTCTATACAGTTGCGCGATATATACGATAGAATAGATCATTTACTCAGAAAATAGAAAAGCAGCCAGAGCAACTTTCACCCTCTCCGCTTACCGTTTGCCAATGATCAAGGCCTACCTCATTGCACGTTCTTCTCACTTGACATGTGCCGTTCCGCTCAGGACAATCGCGGGGTGTCAAAAGACACCCGAAGATCACTTGAGTCAATGCACTCAAATTTTCGGATTGGCTATGCCGATTTCCACGCTAGCCGTGCCTTTCATGTCTCCTAAAGTTCGAGTTGACTCCGTTCCCGCAAAACTGCTGCGAGGATGGGGTCAACCTGCTCCGAAGGGGATAAGCAAAGGAATCACGTTTCCCCAGACTGGGAAATGTTTTCATCGCAAAAGCCCTCGCTCTAAACCAAATGATTAGTCGCGGATCGCCATGTCTCGCGCTATTCTCTCATTATGCGACAAGTGGAGTTCCTGCAATGGTAACGCCCATCTGGGCAAAACTCACTGACACGAGGGGTCACCTTGCAGGGTCACTTGACCGGTTTGGTCTCGCCATTCCGAATGGTGGCCGATTGATTTTACGGTACGAGATAGCGAATCCTCGCAAATCCTGAAGTTGCAGGATTGCTTAAGATCGCGGCAATGGCGTAGGAGCGGCGGAAAGGGACCACGTGCATAGGCCACCGAAAGTAGCCACAGTAGAGTCTCAACCTACATTGCATACGGAGCCGCACAATGAGAATAGTATTCGGCACGGCAGTATGAATTCTACGTACCAGGCGATAAGCATGTGATAATACGTGTTCGAGAGCTGACATCCCATCGTGCTGCCTGTTGTCGCGTACGATACCGGTAGCTATGAACGGGTTGGGGGGGTTCGGAGTTCAAAGCTAGGGCTGATAATCCGCTGCACTTTATCAAACCTATCAACTTGGGGATTTGTGGGGGCTAGGCTCTAGGAGAGCAAAGGCGAGAGTTTGAAGAGAATCCTCGAAATGAATTCACGAGTAATTCTAGAAAGTCGCTCAGATATCTAATCTCAAAACTAATGTGAGATCGTGTAACTAGTAGTACTCCTGAGGACAATGGTTGAGTTTTGAGTCAATACAACTTCCGCCTGCCTCTATGAGATACTGTGGAACCCACAAAAACCTCCCCAAAACGCAGTGGATTACTAGGTGGCTCAATCTTATAAACACGCCTGGCTAACGCCTACCGGCTAGTCATGGACTGTCTTAACATTCCACATATTGCGTTGTGAATCCGAGAATAGAGGTATGCCTCATTACCCCGCTTTCTGACGGATATTCGAACCCTCCCTTTCGAGCGTCTCCAGCCCTGGACCTCCTTGAAAGCAGATAGCATTGGATTGTTGAGACTGTTCAGAAACCACAGCACAGAGATACGGTATGTAAATGGTACGCAGTGTGCGCGAAATGCGGCAGCATTCCGCAATGTACTTTTCACACATCGATACTGCACATGCGTGACCTGCGGCAGGTGAAAGCCTTCCATAATGAGGCTCTTGTAAATGCCGTAAATACCATAGCAGGTCTGATTATGTCTAGTTCGATGGATGATAATTCTGCATTCAATAGATGTCTGTGCATATGCTATTGCGAATTCTGTAATATCTGGCGGAAGAGTTTTTAAAGCTGGACAAGTAAGTCACCATCAAAATTTAGTGGTGACCTATCAGGCTTCAAAATTTTCTGCCGGGGCAAGTGAGCTGCTGACAAAGCCTCTGACATAAATTGTTTGGGTTCTCACAAACAGTTCATTTAAGGCAACCTTGGCCGGCTTTTCTGTGCATTGGATGGACGGAAAGATGCAGCGTGAGCTGGCAAGGCAGACCAGAGATTCAGCCAAATCTGTGGCCTAATGGTGCGAATGCTTGGGGGGCGCTTAGTCTGAAAAGCGGACGCCCTGAGCGGGTGCGTCTGCCGCTGGTACCGTGCTGCCACACGGTCATTAAGCTCATCATCACCACCACGTCGGTTTCCACTGTGGCATGATGCGGTGCAACCATCGTGAGTGAGGCTGTGGACAAACCAGAGACCGGGCTCTGTAATTTTCCGTGGATCTGCAGCCACAAGCATGCAATGCATTTCCTCAAAGCTGTAGGTACTGTATCAATATGTTTCTAGCGCTACCTCCTATCTCGACTGGCCCCCACAAAGTGGAATTAGGAGAACTATACCAACAGTCTTGGAGGTCCATTTTGTTTTCGCGCTTGCGTCCTCACAACTTGTTATAAGGTCTCAGTTTTGTCTAAGCTCCCTTAGTTTTTCTCCATGTACATTGGTACTCTCTGTGCCGTCCTTCTCGCCCTTCAATTGTAGTCTTTCTTGCTAGATAAGAAGCTTTCCGCAAAAGGGATATCTGATTGGACGTCAACTGCTAGCACATGTCTGGATGAGATGTGTTGTCTTTTTGATACCGGTAAGCATCGTGGCGGCGGCTGTGCTGGAAGTACTACAAGACATTCAGATTAGGCTTCAGTGAAATTCTCGCTGGAAGAAAAGATGTAGGACAATTATTACGGAGTGAGAAATTGACCTCACGGTTGTACTGATACTCGACCGCAGTGAAATTTTGCAACTGCCAACAAACTTCTCAACCAAGAACTAGCGCCCCAAAAATCTGCGCCACTCCTGTCACAAATGAGTTAGGGGGCTTGCTTGGTACCAGTAGTTTGGATTTCCAGGTACGGGCAACCACAATACCAATCTCCTGGCAAGGAAAAGCACATGCTTATATTAGATAATCTGGTAGCCCAAGAGATGACGTGACAGGAATTCGGAGCACGATATCAGCTAGAAACTACGAACATACTGTAGAATTAGGCTGACAGCAGCCACCCTGCCGCGCTCTCCATACCGGTAGATATGCTCAGGCCCGGATCGACTGTGCCAAGTCCCCGGAGGACAAGAATGTAACTCTTCGGCATCGAGTTCTAGGATGACTTCTTCCCCGAGATTGGTGAAGGTCTCAGCGAGGTCTTCTATTATCCATTCTGAGGTTGGCACGTACCCATGGCTTACTTTTTTTTACGGCTTCTGACCTCTAGGGTGGCTTTCTGGACTGACTATCGGTAGTTTCAAAGATATATGCATGTGTTTAATGAGATGGCCCTATAGAATATCGGCTGGGCTAAATTCTTTAGGCCATGAGTTAGAACAAGCTAGAACCGACTGTAGAAGAAATTTCTCTCAAGATCGACACGAATGCTGCATTCGCAAATCGTACTGACGACTACACTAGCTGCAAAGCAGCAGCAGGTCCAATCTTTGTCTGTCAGTGGATATCTTCCGCCAGTCATTCCCCTGGGATTTAATGGTCCAATCGCCTCTTGCATAGGCCAGTCGTCTACTCACCGAGCTTCTCACGCATGCCATTGGCCAACAACGCTGGTCCGGATCGAGAACCCGTAAACCCGAAAACTAGGTATCGTACGTAGCAAGTAAGTCTGCCTATGGGGCTGAGTTGCTGCAATACCTTTACCATAGAGAAAGTTTCACTTCGCAGAATGTATTTTTTCGAGTTTGAACTGAATCACATGCTACAATGAAAGCCCTTCGTCTTTGGACACACAGTCGCGCCTTGGCCACGACACTGCTCTTGCTAAGCTATCTTGGGTTAACCGATAGGAGACATGCGCCCTGATAGGGCGTGTTGCATATTCGGAACTAAACCGTTCACCATTTTATGGACTGAGTTGGTGATAAAGCTAGTCAGTCTTTTGATACTCCCACCAGTACCTAACGGGCGACGCCACGAGCACCCAGACAGCCTCACTAGAAATGCTCTTTCGGATAGCTATAGCTCGCTCTCGGGCCGAAGCGAGTGTGCCACACCACGAAACTTATGAACACACTTGTTTAGAATCGTCTTCTCAATATTTAAACTTCATAAGATCTCTGGCATAACTCTACTGAAACGACATACCCGAAGATCTAGAAGCTCGTGAGTAGTCAACTGGGCGAGATCAAACTAGTTCCATCAGACCAATTGCGCAAATTTTAGGTCTGGTAGGTTCCATCGTTACCGAAATTGTTCTCTCGAAGTCCAACAAGCGGATGACTGGTCTTAGCTCCGAAATCGAAGACGCTGCTCTGCTTATATGTTCAGACCATAATCGCTCCAACTAGCCAGCAACTCTGCACGCGCGCCTCGCTCAGGAGTGACGAGATATAGTCTATTAGCTAGGAGCAGGATATTGCATAACAATGGAGGGACCATGGAAACGAAGAAAAGCTTCCCAGGGCTCTGTTACGCGGAGGCCTAATGGCACCGATGATGCGTCCCAGAGTTCTCACATGAATTCTCGTGTTTCAATTCCGACACCCCCCTGGCCCTGGCCCTGGATGACTGGCGAGCCCATGACACGTGGTACTTCTGCTGCATCCGAAGATTCGACTGCATCATCCCAGGACGCGGACGGACTGTGCTACTCACAGCCGATTTCCCTACAGGCCTCCCTGGGGTACATTACCGACAGCCCTTGCTACTCTGAGGATTCTATGTGGAGTCCAAATCACGGCGATGATGAGCAGAGTCTGAATCTTCCTCCGACGCCCTTCGTTTTCAAGGGTTTCAACAGCGAGCATCCTGTCGAAGAGCCGTCCCTTCAATTTCTTCCTGCTGTGCCGCTTGCCTTATCCGCCTCCGCTGGGTTCTCGTTCAACCCTACGTCCATTACGGGTAATTCATACCTACATGCAGACGCTTTAAACTGGGGAGCTGGGCCCTACTTCACGGAGCCTGAGACGTAAGTAGAAATCGTTAAGTCCCGGGGTTCAAGCACATGTATCTATATCAAGCTGGAACCTTCTATGCTAACACTCGCTCTTGTGAAGATCACAGCCCCAGCCGTTCATACAATGCGATATTCTATCACCTTACCCGCTATGGTCTTCTTTCATTGGACCTCGGTCTGCAATGACCACGCCGCGACCAGTGAAAACGCATATGCCTAAACCGCCAGTACAATCCCTACCGCCCTTTTCTCCTCCTTTTGCCTCGCTTCACTCTGGGCAGAGCATCAAAAGCTCATCACCCCACAACAACGAAGGCAGCCTAGGTGAATTCAACAATGAATCCAACACGCCGAAACACATATGTCCCTACCGTGATGCGGACGGTAAACCTTGCGAGAAAAGCTTTGGGCGAAACGCAGATCTCAGACGCCACCGCGACCTATATCATAAGAAAGGTCCACACGGCGATAACACGCGGCGACATCACTGCGATTACGATCGCTGTGTGCGTAGTGGAAAGGGTGAGGGCTTCTCTCGATTAGACCACACGCGCGAGCACTACCGGGACGTCCATCATGAAGACCTTGTACGGCGACATAGCGAAGAGACCTCGGAGTGGTTCGCTGAGCGCCGCGAATTCGCCCAACCTGATTGGTGGCGCTGTTGCAAGTGTCTAAGACGTTGCTCCGTGCGGATCCATGGATGGAAGTGTGTTTGCGGCACCGTGTGTGATTCAATGAGAATCGAGCTTAGAGTAGGCCGGAAATAGGCTTTGAAGTATGAATAATCGGGGCTATAGGGTGGCATGAGAAATAAGATGGAGAGAGAGAAGCAATCGGCCATCTCGTGGCCTGGAAAGTCTCGATGAGGTTCACGTATAGGCTCTTAGGGGTTCAGTGGCGTTTAGCTTTGAAGACCCATTGATTGGACGGGTTCATTCGAGGAGTTTGCACCGGAATGAAGGATTTCATCTTCTCAACGTTTCTTCCATCTAGCGACGCAATGCCAATACGCTTGTGCGATCGTCAACCTGAATTAGAAATGCCAAAAAAACGCTGCATTCCAAAAAAGAGTATCTGTTAAGTGAGTTACTACTGCCAGTCCCACCACACAAACTTATTTCTCCTTACCTTCCGTACTTACGGAGAGGAGAAGATGCGAATATTGCGGCAATATACTGGTGGAATTCGTATAACTACCGGTATGGTGGAGTCTACTGTTTGAATTAACCTAGGCTACCTCCGTTTGTCTGAATTTTTGTCCACAGCCACACAAACTACCATTTTGCGTGCTGCTTTCGATGGCATCAACACCATCACCATAACTTCTAGTTATACCATGATATCTATTGGTCATGTTAAAACAGATTGACTGTCTCTTGAATAGATTACACATGTCGTGTGGTGGACCCTAATTCTGCGAAGCTGGGTCAGATTCGTGCTATTGTGGTTACAGGCCAGGGTGGTAACCAGGCCAGTCAGTCCGCCAAGTCACGGTCTGGGCATTTGGCAGATTGTGTCTTGAATTTGTATATAAATGAGGCCATTCCAGACGGCATCCGTGCGTAGAAATATAATAATTATCAATTTATCCGGTTCATACTCGATCTTGGCAGGGTATAGCTATCGGTCGATCACTCACTATACAAAGATAACCTAAGATCTTTCAGTTTCAATTCACCCTACTCATATTCTCTATGGCAGCATACCCTGTTCTCATCATATTCGGTTAGGATATTACCTAAGTCCTGGATCGAATCGCAAAACTTCCCCTATTACGTGGTCCATATCTACCAAAACATCCGGAAAATCGGCTCTCCTGGGAAGGGATCAAGGATACGTAAGCGATCTACCCATTTTGCTATCTTGGAGCGACTCGATCCAAGATGGTACTGGATTTCGTTAGCTCCTCTAGTTCAAGAAGATGTCTTATCGCCGATTCTATGCCCTCCGAGACCACATCCTGTCTCAACCGACCATGAGATACCGGGGCAAACCTTAGGATCTTGTCAAGGACATCGACGGCTTTGCTCGATCGCAGGTTTTGCCTATGGTCTTCCAGGGCAGCAAGATGACAATGGCTCGCAAAGAGCTGGCCGCAATGAACCCATCGACAAAGATGTTAGTTGATTTTGGCACTTACGTTGGCACCTCGCTCCTTGGCTGGGGTGCATCGTTGGCGGATCTCAACCGGGGGGGGGGGGGTCGAAAGTGCGGAAGAATAGGGTGTCCAGGTATGTGATTTCGAGATGGAAGAAGACAATGCTAAGATTGAGCGCGATGTGATGCGAGTTGCAGGGCTGGATAGTATAGTCTCGGTATACTCAGGTCCTGGGGTGGAATCCTTGCGTGCGCTCGTCGCGGGGGGACGCTTGAAGCCTCGAGGCGCCGATACTGTCTCCATTGACCACTGGGACGATTTGTGCGTACCTGATCTAGAAGTATGCGACGACTTGGGGATTTTACGTGAAGGCACCTTATTTATGGCCGACAATACGGAGCCTAGCCCCTATACAGGCGAGCAATGTCCCTTCACCAAGTACGTTCAGGTTGGCGGACGCAAGGGGGGCGCGGTACGCTACGAGACCAGGACTTTGCAGAGCGAACAAACTGAGAGAAGCGGCGAGCCGGTAAACTTTTCCTTCTTTTATTCAAAGGTCTAGTGCACCTAGGACATGTTGTAGCTTGTTTCTTGCTTCTTGTGTTTGAGAAATAAAATACGCTGACAAAAGCCCTCATCTGTAAAAACAGATGATACTGGAAGTTGCAAAGGTTGTCGAGTCATGATGGCGTGTCGGTGGTTTAATGAACCAACAGGTGATATTCTGATGGAAAAGATCTGCTCCAGGTTCGAGATTTGAGAAATGGAGCACGAAATCGGGGGCCCTCACGAATGACGATTGCTATGCTCTAGGCTGCGGATGGGCTTCGGAACACCCAAAATTCGAGTGTCTCGAAGCCTATCGGCAGTCTAGGAGTCGGGGGCAGAACTCAACATATGGATCTAATGTAATGGAATGGAGTTTCGTAAAATTGACATGAGATGACTGATACGTTGGTGAATGTCTTTCACGTGAGAATAAATGCTCACGCTCTCATGTTCCGATACTTTAACAGCATGACAAGTCTATCGGGTGCACAGCAGCTGCACATGTTGCACAAGCACGTGAGGGAACAGCTTCTGCTCCCCGTAACGTATAACATGACAGCCCGCTCACGTGGCGTGATTGACCGGTGATACCAGCTCTTTTGAGTAGTAAAGGCAACAAGGGATATCCTAAATTCGAGGAGCAAGTGAATATAACAAATGGATAAATATCACTTTTGATCTTGGCGATAATGTCCTGAAATGACTGAGTGACACAAGTCATTGTGTTTGCTGAGGCGCGCGGGAAGGATCACGATGCAGACTTCAGACTTCGTCGAGTCCACGTGGTCTGAGTTCAGCGTTGAGATCATGGGATGGAACGACTTCTGATGGAAGGTGGCGTCTCTTTCTCTAGTTTTATCTGTCTACTTTTCCCCAATTCCAAATTCTTCTTTTAGCTTACATTTTTCCATTCTATGTTCGTGAGTCTGGGTGCCGTTGATTGATCAAGTAGAACAACATCTTGACAGCGTTCTCATAGCGTTATCTGGCTCGTCACGAAACCTTACAATTGATCATTTCATCATGCCACGGCACGATGATCGTCATTCCAACCGCAAAGATAGAGACCCACGGTACGGGCGTTCGTCATATACCCCGGACAACCACGATGATCGCCGCTACAGGAATGATCAGGCGCAACAGCAGTCACCCCAGGGCCCCAAGTACAACATGAATTCTTCGAAGAGTGGCAATAACGGCCGTCTCGCGCTGGCAGACAAATCGCTTCGTCATCTTGGGAATGCTGCGCGCTTCCTGAATAACCATTTAGATGAAGTACTTGCAATCCCGCGCGCCGAAGAGACTTTGCGATGGGCCGTGAAGGGAGTCGATATGTCCCTGCGGTTTGGTCCCAAGATTTTAGATATGCGGCCGAACGGTAAAGGCCGAGACCAAGGACATAGAGGTCAAAGACAGGGGTGGGAGGGTGGCTATGATTGCGAGCAGCAAGAAAGAATGCTGAATACGGTTGACCAGTCAATGAGAGAGCGAAAAAAGGAGCTCAGAGAGTTAAGCGACAAGTTGAGCAGGCGACGCAGGGGCCAAGGAGCGGATAGAAATAGGGAAAGGAGCAGAGATAGAGAGTGGGCGAGGATGAGGGAGAGTGACGACGAAAGACGTGAAAGAAATGAGAAGTATTCGGACAGGGACAGAGAAAGCGAACGACGTCGAAGGAGCGAGCAATATTCGGAGAGGAACAAGGAAGGCCATCGAGGTGAAAATGAAAGGAATAAACAATATTCGGATAGAGAGAGGCAAAGAGACAGGAACAGGGAGAGAGAAGACAGACGAGGGAGGCAGAGCGAGAAGTACATGGAAAGGGAGAGAGATGGAGAAGGAAGAGATGGAAGGAGCAGATCACACGCGGAGAGAGCGATCGGAAGCGAAGTAGAAAGAGAAAGACAAAGGGACGAAAGAAGTGGGAACGCAACGGATAGTGACAGAAAGCCATCCCATGAGAGTAGAACGGAAAGACAAGCTGGGAACCAAGGATCTGGCGGATGGCTTAGTGGGTGGCTACCGTATCGTAGATAGGCGTTCGTAATTTCTCAATGCTGGTATGTAGGGCTCCTAAATAAATGCGAAGACATGAACTTGTTCAAGATTTGGTTTAGATCAATTTGTGTACGGAGTATGGTCTGTCTATATCATGGTGCGTAAACCTGACCCTGAATTCTTAACCCAGAACTATGTTGATGAATACTTGGTACATAGGTAGCAGTACCTGCATCAAGTTTTACTGTGCCACAATACTGTGGATCCCAGGGATCCACACTTCTGCTTAGTCAACGCACAACTGCAGTGACTTACTTCAGTAATACTGCAGCGTGCACACTAGATAGCATCATCATCAGACATCACCAGAATAGGCACAACAGACCCAATTACGGCATTTGCAGAAGCCTCGCAATCGAAGGCTTCCAAGTGCCACGGGTCCCGTGTCTTAGGGGTGTACGAGGAAACACAATACCGGCCGGCGGCCGGTATGCTAATCAAAATGAGGTAATGCTGCAGCGAATCATAAACGATTGTGGAAACTTGAGATGCCAGTATGCATTCTGCATGGACGACGGCAGAGGGCCAGAAGAATACCTATGTGGTAGGCAATGGCAGCACAACAAACTAACGCTAGTATACGCAGTTATCTATGAAGAATGTTCGAGCTCATTTCATATCATGTGGTGGCTAGTTCAGACATTACGAACTAGACTGGAGCTGAATCACGAGTCCGAGATCAAACTTCATATTCTTTGCTCAGGAGCCCCGCCGGCATGGATTGTTTGCATGGCTATGGCAGCATTGAGAATAATCAAGATCCTGATAGAGTATAACAACAACGCATGATCCGCTAGATGGGTTTAGCCATTGAGGATGTCTCATCCTCTACTCAACAAGCGTGTTTACCGGTGATTAGTCTTAACCATACGTTCGTTACAGTTCAAGACTTCAAGTGCAGCTATGTCTTGCCGTTACCGGTACCGTACTACTTTACAGGAGGGAAGCACCATGCGGTACGTAAGTAAATATGAACCGATCCTTGAGCCCATGGGACATGCATGTTAGGCTATGAAATCAGATCCATACGACATGCTGTAGAAGGTAGGTACAGTCGATTCCCTACAAGAACGCTGGCTCGGCCCGCTGCGGGACATGATTCTTGCTTCCTCACTGACTAAGAGCCCACCCACCAAGCGACTGAAAACAGGCCGCCTGGATAAGGTTTTAGGTGAATCCATTATGCTCACATATAATTGCAGTCGGCCTCTCGTCCCACGTGTCCGGCTCCAAAAGCCCGGGTCGATTACCTAATACGACCATGCCGTGATCGACAGTCTGAAATCCGAGCTGGGCCGAGATTCTGCACACCCGGGGTAATAATCCTGATCCCCGAATATCGGTCGGCATTGTTATCCAAGCTAACACGCCGGCGTGGTGGCGATGATCTTACAGTGATCTTGATGATTTTTTTCGGAAAGCTTTTTAGACCTCAAAAAATGGAAAAGGCTGTCCATCTACTGGATAACAGCGAGGCGCAAAGTCTAGTAACAGTTTTTGGCATAACGCGCGGCCCCACGTGGAAGTGTTGGAAGGGCCGACTTGGAAATCGATTCTAGTGCCAACCTTAGAGGCAAGGATATTGAAAAGTTTCTAAGTTTGTATCTCGAATCTATGACCGCATCACAGCAACGAATTCGGAATTGAAACCCCCAACACGGTGTCGGTTTTTGCATGCTTTCCTTTTAACGTCTATCCAGGCGAGATTACCTTTCGAAAAGATGATTTTATATTTTGTAGATGAAAAGGGTTTGGCTCCACTTTTCACCGTCTTTTATCGTCATGCAGGACCACGGGAATAACGTACATTAGTAAATAAGTTGCCCGACCCGATACCGGTATCGGCGTGCCATGGAGGGCTCTTGCCTCGGCTTCGGATTATCGTGTCATAGCGATGATAAGTGGGAGTTTCTAAGTCCCGCAGTAGAATTGGACTTGTCGTGTTAATCTTACAGTCTCTTTGTATCAGGAATATGGGGACCGAGATAGCCATTGAAACATTTATTTCTTAGATTGCCAATTCCTATACTGCTCGTCATACCTCCTGTCACGATTGCATTCCGTTTCAATAATCTTTAGTTATTTCCTGAATGGTCAGTTGCCACTGATATCCGACTGAATTTATTTCTAGCGGAGTCTTGTTTAACTCAACGCCGAGAACTACTAATTTGGTTCGATATTATCCTATGGCTGTCTGGTGGCGGGGAAGTGACCCGAATAAGAATCAATATTATATCTTTCTCATGCCATGGATGCCAATCTTGACAAAGGAGAAAAGGATGGCGCAACGACCGGTGACGATATAAACTCCAGGGAGAATGACTCTCCGTCAAGTCTTACATCCGTGGATGAGGTTGTCGACAGGCTTTCTGAGGACAAGGAGTGCCACTCAATACCATCAGATGATGATGTTAGCGAGAAGACTATGGCCCACTCTGAAGCCAATGGCGCCGAGTCCGGGGACAGACATGGGCAAACTGGCAATGGACCCTTTGTGGAACAGGATGATATAAGGCGGTCGTCGGCACAACCCCTTGGTGTGGTTAAAGTGCCAAGGAACAGACGCCGGGGCTTGCTGGCACAGCTTACACTCATTCCCGAAGCGAGCCAACCGCAGCTAGACTATAAGAATTCGAGAAAATGGATTTTGACCACGTTCGTTGCCTTGGCTGGGGTCGCCGGACCTATGGGAACGTCCATATTATACCGTGAGTTTTTCGAACATCCACACATGCGATTTTACCAAGTTGAATATCTGGGACCCGCTTCTAACGTAGCATACAGCCTCATTGGACGAATTGACGAGAGAGTTTCAGACCTCAGCCACGATTGTCAACCTCTCTGTCGCGCTCTTCACGCTTGCCATGGGCGTTTTCCCACTATGGTGGTCCTCTTTTTCTGAGACACTGGGTCGGCGAAATATTTACCTCGCCTCTTTCGTGTTATCTACTACGTTCAACATTCTAAGCGGTTTAAGTGTAAATATCACTATGCTTATAATCATGCGTACATTGGTTGGCGGGTCCTCCGCCGCGGTTCAGACGGTTGGTGCGGGGACAATTTCAGATATCTGGGCGCCGGAGGAAAGGGGGATAGCCATGGGAATCTTTTACCTGGGTGAGTTAGTCCTCGGCTGAGTCCTCCTGCTGAAAATGAGATTATATTAATGAGTCGCTTCACAGGACCTCTCTGCAGTCCGCTTTTATCACCAATAATAGGAGGTGCTCTTTCCGGGCGATTCGGGTGGCGTTCAACAAGTTAGTTTTCCCAGATTTTAGATTCTCATTTAAAACTCTGTCCCTGACATGACGTTCAGTGTGGTTCTCTGCCGGTTACTCGGGTTTCATTCTTCTAGCAATTTTGTTTTGCCTCCCTGAGACTCTCCGCCGGCCAACCGCCATCACCACAGCAGAGAGTGAAGAACCAGAGAGCAACCTCTCCCACGTGCAATCCATAACTCGCTCCGTCCAGACATCCTCGAAAAAGGTTGGAAAATGGATTAAGAGATGCTTCATCGATCCATTCTCCGTCTTCGCGTATCTACGCTTTCCATCGATCCTGATCGTAGTGTTCTACGCAGCCATTACTTTCGCCTCGCTGTACGTGGTCAACATCTCAATCCAGTCAGCTTTCCAGAAGCCCCCCTACAACTTCTCCACCCTCGTCGTCGGTGTCATCTATTTACCGCCTGGGCTCGGGTATTTGCTCGCTTCAATCTTGGGAGGCCGCTGGATCGACCACATCATGGTGCGCCAAGCAAAGCGCGCCGGCCGCTTTGATGACCATGGCAGGCTCATATATCTTCCCGAGGACCGCATGGGAGAGAATGCATGGCTATCGGCTTCGCTTTACCCAGGTGCACTCATCATGTTTGGTTGGGCGGTGCAATGCGGCGTGCATTGGATCGTACCGTGCATCGCGTGCTTTCTGTTCGGCGCAGGTAGCATGCTGGTCTTTGGCGTCACGGCCACGATGTTGACCGAGTTCATCCCGACACGAACAAGCAGTGGGCTGGCGCTGAATAATTTCTCTCGCTATCTCTTGTGCAGCGTGGGTGTCGTTGTGGCCCAGCCACTGATTGACGCTATGGGGTATGGGTGGCTTATGACCATGTTAGGTCTGATCACATTTGTAGGTGGAAACAGTTGCTTATTTTTGCTTCGGCGCTATAGCGGGAAGTGGAGGAAGTCGATGGATGAAAAGCTTAGTAGATGAGACCTTTACTTAGGCCACAATGTTTCGCTTGTGATTGACACGATGACCCGATTATTGGGCGCAGTCCAGACCCCTGGTCTAACGAAATGTCAACCTTAGGTAGGCTGGCCATCTCTTAACTCTCCTACTCCTCTATGGCCATCCCTTCTAACTGTAGACATGCCAGCTGGCCTTATCTACACATGGAGATTCAGCCCATCGGGGTAGGTCTGCAAGAAGCTTCCCGGAACACAATGTCGCCTCTCAGTATCATCGGCTTGCTGTTACTATTACCATAATACGATTCCAGGATGCTCCGGTCTTGGATTCAGTATGACCGACGGAACAAGCCTAGCAATCCTAGCGTATACGGGAAGCTAAAACAAGCGCGAGCTGAAGCCTAGTTTTCAAGGCTTGCCGAGACTTATATAAGCTGGTGAGCTAGCGATCTGGACTCTCAGTGGAGAGATGATGCGGTAGGCTCTCTTTTAATTTTTAGTTTTTTTTAGATCAAGTTTATTTCGTCCGCATGCAGCTGCAAGCTATGATTGACGCTTTCGCCGACGAGATACACTACATAAGGATATACACAGTATGAACACGCTGCGTAACTCCTTCACCGAGTTCCTTGACCAGTAAGAGTAACGTACATCACCACTCCGTCGGACACCCCATTCCGTCGGACACTTTGGTATACCGCCCAACTTCTAAGTCCTACAACTCCACGAAATGACAACTAATTCGAGTCTACCAAATGAAAATCTCAAAATCTATCCATATCTACAGACTCCAGGCAGGTCTTTGAATTCTAGCTAGCCTTGTTGCAAATGATACAGAGCCGTATGCCTATCCTGCGTTACTTCGAGCGTCCTGTTACCGGTACTTTTGTCTCGTCCTTCTTGCTCAACCACACCTTGTTATATTGGAAGTCAGTTGACTTTCTCGCCTGTCCAGAGTTTGTGGATATGAATGAATTTTGAGATTTCCGTTTGGTAGACTCGAATTAGTTGTCATTTCGTGGAGTTGTAGGGTTTAGAAATTGGGCGGCATACCAAAGTGTCCGATGGAGTGGTGATGTACGTTACATCATTTTCGGGAGACATGTGTCGTAATTCCCACATGAAATGCGCCCGGTTAATAACATGACTTCAGTGAAAACTCATTAGGAAAAATATTTCAAAAAAACCCTCAGACCCCTGCAACTCTTCAAAGTAAATGTAGCCGGCCTTTTTTCCTCCACCGTGGTCACTCCTGGAGCTGTGAGATTTGAACTCACGACCTCCGCATTTGAGTATGTTAGAAATGTTGTGCTGTGACAGTCGCTCTCACAATAGATCCGTCGTTTCTAGGACTCCGGTTGGATGGATAGGTAGATGGTAGCGGGCAGCGCATTCGATAGGCAGTATCCAGAATCAATTCAATATATCGGTTTCCATCTACAATTCTAGCACACAATAGCGCAGCCAATTTTTTTGTAGGAACTCACCAAAGCTAGACAAACGCAGCTATGCTGGAAAGGCTCTATTGCTTATGTATGTGAGCCAAGCACGCGGTATATAGTTGCTTGCAACAGTCAAGAGTGGGTGAACTAGGACAACGGATGATGCAGATAGCAATGCGCCTCATTATTTACGCCACAGCTAAGAGCCAGGTCTCAACAACCCTTATCAAGCTGACTAGGCTTGACCCATCGACCACATTGCCTGGATTGGGGAATCGTACCAAATGCCAGTCGAACAAATCCAAGCAAAGTCGGTATCGCCAAAGCGCAGAAGTGTCGCTGCCAGAGCTAACCCCCACAAGGCGGCAGTTCTGCATTAAGCGCGGCCATGGCATTCCTCTCTCGCCTGCAGATATTTGGCCTCCATCCCATCCAGCGAGGAAGCCAGGTTCCTTCGTTCGCAGCATCTCACCACCACCTCATTTTCGTATTTGCTGACCGATCGCGTCACCATGCAAGCTGTGTCCTCGTGTAAAAGCTCCCTGGCAGCCTTCATTACCTGCTCGAAATGCTTCTGCTCTGCAGCCTCGGCGATGCCAGTGTTGTTCTGATCGCTTGTAATGCTTTAGGAGTCGATATTTTATCAG
This sequence comes from Iodosphaeria phyllophila, assembly GCA_025802455.2. Classification (NCBI taxonomy): domain Eukaryota; kingdom Fungi; phylum Ascomycota; class Sordariomycetes; order Amphisphaeriales; family Iodosphaeriaceae; genus Iodosphaeria; species Iodosphaeria phyllophila. Next base: position 35,786 of record JAOYMO020000006.1, on the reverse strand, counting down.
CTTCGACCATCAAAACTATCACGAGCAGATTCGTAGGAAAAGAAAATCAGTTTTTGGGAAGCTCACACGTAGATATCTCTGACACGCCGAGCGTAGTGATTCCCATCCGCCCGCTGTGTTCGCCTCGCGTGCAGTGCAAGTCGCAGACCCGGGTAGATATCCTGCGTCATCAAAGCCACGGGAACCTCCAGAGGCGCGCTCTTTCTGTAGATATCGATTTGTTTCATTGGGATGTTGTCGAAGACCACCAGAGTTTCTCTGCTCCGCTGCCAGTCGTTGTGTGGGTTGAGGTCGAATTTCCAGCGAAGGAAATTTGATTTGGCGTCCAGACCCGGGGTCAGAAACATGACATCTGGAGTGATTCTCTGGTCCCCAGAATTGAAATCTGCTCGGCAGACCCGCACGAAAACGGTAGCGAATAGGTTAGCAGGGATCAACGCAGGATAGGATGATCGAACGAGAATTACCCTGTATGGTGAGATTATTCGGGATTCTCCCTACTTGTATCTGTCTCAATTTTTGCGCGAGTGCGGCTTGGCGGTCCAGGAAGCGTATAGCGGTAGAATTCCTCGTGTAAATCTTGTCGAAAATGGATGAAAGTGTGGGCGATATCGTCCCCGGCCACCGTCTGAATTGATCAAAGGCTGCAATGTCGTCCTGGTTCATTCCTTGTATGAGGAAAAGACGTTCGGCCAGAGTATCGCCAGTTAACAGGGCCTCCTTGAACCGTCCTTGATGCAGGATATAAAATTCCCTAGGCTTAATGACATTATCCCAGGTCATGAACAGAAGCTGCCACTTTAGATTGCCCATGTCCCGCCTTGCGTCAAGTAAGACCCTGAACCAGTGTATTCGTGTGCTTATCTCCTCGTCCACGCTCCACAGTCGTGTGATAAGACCATGGACGCTTTGATGAATGTTCTTTGCCCGCCGAAGCGGCGAGATTAGAGTGCCGATCCTTTTCCGTGTATCGAAATGTTCGACGTTCCGCTTGATTCGAGAAATATCGTGTCGTTCGGCTGCAGGCAAGTCTAATTCCTTGAGAAGTGCGTGCTTTGCGTCGAAACCCGTATCTTTAGTGAAGTCAAGGAACAGATCCGACGCAGCCAGCTTCTCGGGATTTTGACTAGCGTGTACCTCCAAGTCCTCGTCGCAGGTAGTTATGCGAAGGGCAGACCGGATCTCTTCGATCGCGAAAGTTGCTTTATCGGGAAACGGGAAGGTCGACTTGCCGTCAAGCATCTCACAGGCCTGTTCAAAAAGCGTTCTCACGCGTGTTTCTCGCACCGGATCTGGCTGTCCCGATCCATCGAGGCATCCAGATTGAACAATGGCTAAGACCCTGAATTTTCCCGCGCCAGGGACAGCGGATACAGCAGCCATCGTTTCTATGGCTTTTGCGAGCTGGAAGGGAACTGCGTTGTAGGTGAGACCTAACAGCTATCTTATGTATAGTGGTAGAAAAAATGATGAGGACAGATTTCTTATCGTCACCATAAAGTCTGGCGCTACTTCACCCCACCAAGAGTCCGAACCCACCCTACCGGATCCCGACCACTCTGACTAGCCTACTTAGCTCTGTACTATTATTCAATGGCATTCTACCAGAGTGTCGGTATACTTTGAGCTTTTGAAGATAAATCACCGTTAGTTGTTGAATTTCTTACTGGGAAGGGAAAGTGGCACTCAGAGTTCAACGGTGCAGTTCTCAACAAAATGGCGAGTGCATACGTTTAATAAGAAGTATGCGGCGCCAATGAGGTAAAGGCTTTCCGAGATATTCTTGCAAGGGCATAATTTAACAGATAAGATGCAAATATTAATGTTTTCGTCGGAAGCCAAGTAATTTCCAGCCAACGGATCACTGACGCGGCTTTCCCACTATTGCAATCCTCGAAGAGAGGAAAGCCATCCTCCTGATGATATCCAAAGATTCTGAAGTCGAGGCGTGCCCTATGCTGCAGAAGATTCATCATTTCGACGCTTGCGTGTGGGGGCTACACTGAACAGAAAAGTTGCATAGGAGCAATGTTAGCGGAAGGGTGAAAATGGGATACCGTTGTGTGTGTAGAGATAAGCGAGAGCAGAATTGGCATGACATTACCCCGTCTCGCTCGCGACGTGAAGAAGCCAACGTGGTGGGAATTACCCCAACAAGGCCTGCTGTCTGACCAAAGGCTGGTGGTTATCGACTTGCCCAACGGTTTGCCATCCCTTTGGAGTTATGCGCACCATGTGCCATTCACTGACACTCTCTCCGTCTTCTTGTTAGGCGACTCATCCATGTATGTTCTTGGTTAATGAAGAATCGTGCAATGTTTACAAGACGCGGGTAATCGCCATTGGCTGATTACCGTGTAACACATGTTGTATCGACAGATTGTGTAAATATTCATATAAATAATACATAGAGGTCGATCTCTCAGCGCGTGAGTCTGTCCGGGTTGGCCACGAGAATCATTCCGCCATTGCCGAGACGTTGCACATGATTTCTGCAAGCAGTTCGATCGCTGGGAGAAAACAGCCGGGAGCCTATTAACTCCATGAGAATTTTTACACGTTGGACCAATCCAGTGTGAGGAATGGGATCGAGTTCTCCATGTTGGCAAATACTTGCAGCCACAATGATCCTAGGTGCTTGGCGATTTTACCCTCATCCGAGGTTCTAGCGGGGATGGCTGTCTTATTGATTTATCATGTGTCGTGGGCGATGAGGGAAGGCCTTGTGGAAGAGGCAAGCTATTCTACCGCGTACACGTTTGGTGGTTTGAGTGTTGCGAGTATCAAGGAGAATCACCAGGATCACGTGTGTTGTTGCATTACTGTGTGAGTGGTGTTGCACTGCAGGTCACGATGCAGTTAGAGGCGCGGCGTTCTCGAGTGTACCCCCAAATTAGTTTCCTGGTGGGGTTTACCCGATGTGTCACAGAGCACACCCCTGGACATACCTCTGGACCCCTAAAAGAACCCCGCCATCAAGAATTTCGTCATGCCAAAAGCTTACCCACTTCTGAATACTTCGATTCGACTTGTGACCTTGAGCGTCAATGACCCTGAATCGCCGTACTTCACAGGTACAGTTATACGGGTCAACTCTGTAACGAAACCACAACCACGATGCGGCATCTACTGTGTGAAAGGTCACGCTACACAATGAATCTTCAATTCCTGCTTTCATGAACGGATTTACGACACGCACTCAACGTCGAACCGAAGCGCCTGTAATCAGCCTCGAGCCTCAAAAGAAATCACTGGTGATAGCATACAGAGCATGCCGACCGTGCACCTCCTCGACTACGTCGCCGGCAACGTGCGCTCCCTCGCCAACGCCATCGAGAAGACTGGCCATACCGTCGCTTGGATCAAGTCGCCGTCCGAAGTCGCTGCGGCCGAGAAGCTCATTCTACCCGGCGTGGGCCACTTCGGCCACTGCCTGGGTCAGCTGGCCGCAGCAGGCTATCTGCCGGCGATACGGGCGCACATTGAGGCGGGAAAACCGTTCATGGGCATTTGCGTGGGGCTACAGGCGCTGTTTGAGGGTTCAACCGAGACAGAAGGCGAGGAGGAGGGCACAGCTGGGCTGGGACTGATAGCAGGGCGACTTGACCGGTTCGATGACGCGGATAAAGCCGTACCTCATATCGGGTGGAATAGCGCGGACACAGCGGGCAAGAGCCTTTGTACTCTCAAGGCGCAGAGCAAATACTATTACGTGCACAGCTACCGCTACGCCTACAAGCCGGGGGAACTCGAAGGGCTGGGTTGGACAGTAGCGACGACGACGTATGGCAACGAGACATTCGTCGGCGCCGTAGCGCGCAAAAACATCCTCGCCACCCAATTCCACCCCGAAAAGAGCGGCGTCGCTGGTCTGCGCGTGCTCTCCTCCTTCTTGTCCGGCGATGGCCTACAAACCCTAGGCCAGCCTTCACTTCCACTACCTGAACCAACAAAATCCAAACCACAAGGCGGCTTAACCCGCCGCATCATCGCCTGCCTGGACGTACGCACCAACGACGCTGGCGACCTCGTCGTCACAAAGGGTGACCAGTACGACGTGCGCGAGAAATCCACCACCACGAACCACGTGCGCAACCTCGGCAAGCCCGTCGACCTAGCCCTCCGCTACTATCTCCAAGGCGCCGACGAGATCTGCTTCCTGAACATCACCAGCTTCCGCGACCTGCCCATCGCCGATCTACCCATGCTCGAGGTTCTGCGTCGCGCATCCGAGTCCATCTTCGTCCCCCTCACCGTCGGCGGCGGTATCCGCGACTCCCAGGACGCCGATGGCTCCAAAGTCTCCGCTTTGGAGATCGCCGCGCTGTACTTCCGCTCCGGCGCGGACAAGGTCTCCATCGGGTCTGACGCCGTGCTAGCCGCGGAAGAGTACTACGCTGCGGGGCAGCGGCTCTTCGGCAATACGGCCATCGAACAGATCGCGCGCGCCTACGGTCGCCAGGCTGTCGTCGTGTCCGTGGACCCGAAACGCGTCTACGTCGCCAATGCCACCGACGCCACGCGGCACAGCACCATCCGGACGGCCTTCCCCGGCCCCAAGGGCGAGCAGTTCTGCTGGTACGCATGCACCATCAAGGGAGGGCGGGAGACGCGCGACATGGACGTGGTGGAGCTGTCGACGGCCGTGGAGGCCATGGGCGCCGGCGAGATCCTGCTCAACTGCATTGACCGCGACGGGAGCAATGCCGGCTTCGACCTCGAGCTGGTGGCCCAGGTGAAAGGGAAGGTCAGGATCCCCGTCGTGGCGTCCAGCGGAGCGGGGGTGCCGCAGCATTTCGAGCAGGTTTTCAGGGGCACGGCGACGGATGCGGCGCTCGGGGCCGGCATGTTCCATCGGGGTGAGTATACGGTTAGGCAGGTGAAGGAGTTTTTGGAGAGAAGCGGGTTAGAGGTTCGAGGGGATGAGGGGGATTTATGATGAGGTGTGCAGGAAGAGTAGCTTCTGTAGGACGTATCCATACAAGCCACTATGAGGTCCAGACCTGGAGGTTCCCCGCCTCTGACTCCAGATCCAGATCTAGATCCGAGGGAATATCTTCAGATCACGTGACACCCCCCCCCACCCTACC